>PISX010010826.1:0-68424 GCA_004024625.1 Mellivora capensis | reverse complement strand
TCATTGTTTCCCTAAATGTGTAGTTGATTGTTCTCCTGTTGGCTTGCTCACCAGGTCTTCTCCTCCCCTTTGATTTGAAATACCTTCTGCGGTATGCTGGGCTCACACTCTCCTTCCATCTCTGTGCTCGGTGAGATTGTACAGTCTCTGAGGCTGTCATTTCTCTGGAAGGTCTAGCAGAGTCTTACTCTGCCTGGGAAGCAGCAGAGCACCCCTGAAAGTCCACAAGCAGGTGACAGACACCGTGGATGGCAGTGCAGGGAGAGAGAGGCCATATGGGCTGGGGTCCCTGGGGCTTTAAAAGTGGGAGGGCCTGGAGGGAGACCAGGTGGGAGGCTGTGATGTGGTCCAGCTACAAAACAACAGGGCAGGAAGAAAAAAGACCAGAGGGATGGGAGAATATAAGGGCGGTATCAGTGGGCTGGGTGGCTGAGGATTGTGGAATGGAGGGAGTAGGTTTTGAGGCAGGGTTCTGGAGAACAGGGGTGCCCCAGGGGAAAGAAGGCTATCTAGAGAAGAATCACTGGGAGAGATAAATGAATGGGCCTGCTTTCAGCACATGCAGTGTGAGGGGATGGATGGGATACTCGTAGGTGTTTTTAGAAGATACTTGGATACAGGGAACAGAAGCCAACCTGAGTTGGAAACTCTGATTTGGTCATTTCTAGTACCTCTCGGAGGGGACTGGCTGTGGTCAGCGTGGGGTTGGGGGTGGGAAGGACACCTCCTTTTGACAGTGGGAGGAGAAAAAAGGAGACTCGTTGCAGAAATGAGAACACATGAGAGATGTTGATGGAGAACTGAGGGAGAGAAGGAGTTCCCAGGGAGGGGGTGTCATTATGGTTTCAGCGGCTGGAAGGTCAGGGGAGACAGGGCACTGGGGCTGGGTGGAAGGAGGGCTTGGTGGGAGGAGCAGAAAGGGCAGGGGTGGAGGGGAGCCCAGGGGCTGTGTAAGCTCTAGGTGACCAGAAGAACAGGAGGACCTGTTGAAACTCCATACTCTGGGAACTGTGGAGCCTCAGCATGTGCTGGCTGGGCAAATAGCCCTGGGGCCATGGTGCACGGGTGGGGGGTTGTGGGGCTAGTGTCAGGGAGGCTCAGTCCTCTGACCTGGTCACTGTGTCCTAGCTGCCCTAGGCTTTGGCCTCCCTAAACAGGAGGTCTTTGAACTCACTGCCTCTCTTGTTTCTGGAACTTCAGCTGTTGGAGGCTGAGCAGGAAATGTGGTTGAAGGGGTCATGCAGCACTTCTCCCCTCCCCTGCCCTCCTGCTGACTCTGTGACTTGGGCTGGCTCTCGCTACAGGCCAGCCTGTCCCTGCACAGGGTAGGCAAGCTGGGTATGCTTCTGTGGCCTCCAAATACTCTGGCCTGGGGTGCCTGAAGGTCTGTGACCCAGGGGTTACAAAAGCTGTTTGAGCTACAGATGCCACGTGAGTTTCAGCCTGTCACTGAGGATAACGGAGAGCTTCCTGGGAACTTTATTTATTTTTGTAGCCTGGGTACAGATACTTTGTGAGTAGCAAGAGAAGACATGGGCCAACCTGCCAGCATTGAGGCACTGCCGTGGGAGCCTGGAGACCCCGGGTAGACGTCTGGGTGCAGACTTTTGTTGTAGATCCCGAGTGCGCCTCTGCCCCCCACCCGCCTGTGCTAGCTTGCAGCGGCGAGAGAAGTCCGCGGCTTCTCAAGCCTCTGGAGGTTCTGCTAATAAATGCAGCTGGGAAAAAGTCCACACTGTTTATGGAAGGCATTCCACATGGGAGTTAGGTGGTGTGTACCGTTGTGTTGGCTGTTCCTGGGTGGTGGGGAGCTAGGCACTGATGCCATTTTCCTGGCACTGGTGACCAGTGACGAAAGGGCACAGGCATCATCCCTGGTGAATGGGAAACCCAGATACGCGGAGTTCCAGGAAGTCACTATTTTCTTGCCAGCCCCCGCCCTAGCCCTGTGGGTCTCAGGCTCAGCCTCAAGTTCTCTAGTTTGAACCGAGGGAGAAGGAGGCATGAGCACGAAGACGAGAGTGAAGACAGACCAGAGCTTTGGTTTAAAGGTTTTTGATGGGAGAGATTACCTTGTCTTATCAAACTCTGTAATGTTTGAGAGAGCGAGTGCGGGGATAGGTTAGGCATACAACTCTCGATTGGTATGCTGGATTGATTTAAATGATCAGAAAACAGTGTGCCTACCGCCTGGTGTCCCAGAGAGCCTTTCAGGTCCCTGGTGATGGTCAGGGCTTTGGCTTATGAAGAGGTGCAGGTGGAGAAGCTCTACACGTGGTGTGTGCCCCTGGCACCGAGGCCAACGGTCATTATGTTCCCTCACGCCCTGAGTGTTTGGACACTCGATTCCAAATTCCTTTCTGAGCTCAAGGCCAAGGAAAAAGTCTCTCTCCTCTGATGAACCAATCATTTGTCTAATGTTCCTTCTAGAACTATCCCAGCCCCTTACACAGAACAGAAGAGTACAGGGGACAGGAGCGAATGGATGCACTCACCACCTGTATTTTTTCAGTGATGAGCTCTGAGTGCAGGAAGTGACATGTTTTTATAAAACAGTGGGATACTTCAGAGAGGCCGACTTACCAACGGTTCCCTTGGGGGTGGCTGGGACCTCAAAACCTGAATGCAGTGTTCCTCCACAGTCTTTCCTGGTCTCCGCCTTCCTGAATCACCAGCACCATGCCATTCAGGCAGGATCTGGTGGCTTGTCTTCTGTCTGTGCTCACACCCTACTGCTTAAGGTTCTTTCCCAAATGGCCCGCAGCACATGAGTTGTTCAAAGCCTCGCCCTCTTGCCACCGCAGTTGCATGCGTGCTCTCCCGCCCAGGTTCTCTTTCTCTGCTTTCTCTTCAGATGCCTCTGGCTTGTTCAGACATTTGCTCTGTGGAATTCAGGGTGACTTTATATATTGTCATCAGAAAAGGAGCCTCGTAGCAAGATCTAGCCTTCAGGGACTCGTCGGAAAGCAGCCCCTTCTGACAGTGGTGAGGCCAGCTCTGCAGAAAGGGCTAGCCTGGATGGATGTTTCTGAAATAGAACAGCATGTGGGGACTCAGGGCCAAGGGAGGGGTGGGTGTGCTTTAGCACTGAGAGGTCTCAGTGACACTGCAGGGTCTAGTGTCTGCTGTCTGCATGGCCTGCACCTTTGGGGTTTTTGTGCGGCTGAGGGGTTTCCCCTGAAATTATCTTTATTTGTATAGAATCTTTTTCAAAACTGTTTTGTATGTTTCCATGTTGCCTTCCCCTGGGAATGTCCTACAAAGGTACTTTATTGATCTGTGTATCAAGTATAAGCTTTCATACATGATAGTAGGTGCTTAATATTATTGACTGAAAAATTAATGATTTTGTTAGGAAAATAATTTTTATCATTTCTTATTGCAGTATAGGTACTTTGGGAGACCCAGATAATCAAAAGAAGGGATTCCATGTTGGGGAAGGAAGGCATTAAACCTGAAGCCAGGGTCATCCTGTGGATGCAAGGAGGCAGTGGGCGCCTCCCTTCAGAACAGCTTCCACACAGCGTGTGCTCCATTTTGAATGTACTGTGTGTTTTCTGAGGTGACTTTCTTGTCAGTGTTTAATCACTGTTCTGGAATTTTGAAAAACACTTGGGCACCTGGGTGGCTCAGTCAGTTGAGCATCTGCCTTCAGCTCAGGTCGTGATCTCAGAGTCCTGGGATCGAGTCCTGCATCTGGTTTCCTGTTCAGTGGGGAGTCTGCTTCTTTCTCTCCCTGTTGTTCCCCATGCTTGTGCAATCTCTCTCTCAAATAAATGAATGAAATATTAAAAAACGTAAAAGTAGACTTTTTAAAAATACAAAATAAATTTTAGGGATGAGAGAAATAAAGAGAAAGAGACAAAGAGAAAGAGACAAAAAGGAAGAGAAAGACAAAGAGACAAAGTGATCGAGGAAAGGAGGGGACTGGAGAGAACCCTGTAATCCTGTCCCCCAGTGGAAAAAAAAACCATAAGTGTTTGGGGCTTCTCCTTCTGGGCTCTGTTTTGTCTATCTGTCCACAATTGTTTTTCCTTTTATAAAACGTGATCATAGTATACATATTTTTGGCCTGTCCTCATTAACTCAGTGCTGTGTGGCACTGTCTCAAGGCTGTTACATCTACAGCATTTTTGCTGCCGCAGGATTCTGTTGAATGGGCGTACTATGGTTTTGGATGCCAGATGTTAGATGTTTAGATAATTTCCAACTTTATTTCCTTCCCTTTTTTTTTTAAGGTTTTACATATTGAGAGAGAACATGAGAGTGAGAGAGAGAGAGAGAGAGAGAGTGCACAAGCAGGGGGGAGGGGCCGAGGGAGAGGAAGAAGCAGACTCCCAGCTGAGCAGGGAGCCCAATGTGGGACTCTACCCTAGGACTCTGAGCTGAAGGCAGACGCTTAACTGCCACCCAGAGGCTCCTAGATCATTTCCAAATTTCTTTAGCCCAGTGACAATGCCTATTCTTATGGGTGAAGGCATGTAGTTATCCATGCTGAATTCCTTAGGTAGGTGCCTCATTTGGAAGTACTTGAAATTCTCATCAGTACTGCTCATTAGATAGTTTTGTAACTCAAACCAGCTCTTGTCCCCATTGAGGGTACAGGGCCATTTGCCCGTAATGCAAATGCTGGAGATCACTGTGTCTTTGTGTTTCTGGGTTTTGTTTTTGTTTTTGTTTTTTTTTTTAAGATTTATGTATGTATTTTAGGGAGAAGGAGAGCATGCACACATGAGTGGGGAGAGGGGTGGTGGGAGAGAACCTCAAGCAGATTCCCTGCTGAGCATGGATTCCCAAGGGCTCAGTGTGGGGCTAGATCCCATGACCCATGAGATGATGACCTGAGCCCAAACCAGGAGTTGGATGCTTAGCTGACTGGGCCATCCAGGTGCCCCTCTGGGTCTATTTTTAATAGCAGTGCTGTCTCTTGCTGTCCCGGGTCTCTGTCCTTCTCTCGGTGTGCCTCTCTGCTCTCTTGATTTTGTTATGGGTTTGCAGTGGGCCACAGTGGCCACAAAAGCAAGCTTTGCAGCCATTCCTGAGAAGAGCGTCCTGAGTGAGGGTCCGGTGGCGGGGCGGGGGGGAGGATTTCCTTGGAGTGTTAGTGCACGGTTTTTTGCAAAGATGCTTCTGGTTATTTTCTCTATGCTCTGTATGGGGCAGGTGGGTTTGGGGTCCAGGCTGGGTGAGGGGTTGGTGTCTTTTTGTGAGCACTGTTCCCTGGAATTCTGCGATTTAGGACAGTGTGCAATATTTGTCATTTCCTTATTTGATCCTGTTGTGGAGGTGAGGAAGTATGCGTGAGCTTATCTGTGGGTAGCATAGGGACCTGGTATGTTCCTCATTCTTGCTCAGTTAGCCTTGTCTTTACTCCTGATGACCTGTGTGTGTGATGGATTCCATAACACCAGGGAACCTGGCAATGGAGTTTTCGTTATCCGGCCGAACAAAGTCCTTGGTGTGAGGCATCTTTGAGTTGTTGGCTGTGGCCACGGTTCTCATTATACCATCTGCTCCCCTCTTCAGCTTCCGTCCCTGTTTATTTACCTTTGGGTTTCTCTTCGGTAGGAGCTGGTGGTGATGGGCGCCCCAGGGTCGTTTTATTGGGCTGGGACAGTCAAAGTGCTGAACCTTACGGACAACACCTATTTCAAACTGAATGATGAAGCCATCATGAACAGGCGGTACACTTACCTGGGTGAGTAGCTCGGGGATGGGACAGGTAAGAAGGGGACACGGGAGCGATTCTCACCTGGCTCACACACTGTTCCTTTACTGGTGGAAAGAAGAGTTGTTGGCTTTCACATCCATTGTTCTAATTAGGTACACTCCTAGCCAGGGCACCTTACATCGAGCCTCACACCCAGCGGGTAGAGAACAAAGGAGGGGTCTGAATTAAAACTGATTTAATTACAGAGCTGACAGTTAAATGTCCAAGGAAGCAAAATTTTTTCTTACTTGAGCAATTACTTAAGTTCAGATACAAAATGAGTGCGGAAGAATCCTGGTTTTCCATGGTATTTCTTTGGCTGTGGCCTCTCCTAGTCACACCAGTTGCAAATAGAAATAGTAAGAACCAGGAAAGCCTGGGTGGCCCAGTCAGTTGGGTGTCTGCTTTGGGCTCAGGTCATGATTGGGCTCAGGGTGGTGGGATCGAGCCCTGTATCGGGCTCCCTGCTCTGTGGGGGCCTGCTTCTCCCTCCCTCCCCCATTCCCCCAGCTTATGCTGTCTGTTGCTCTCCAATAAACAAAATCTTTGAAAGAAAAAAAAGAAATAATAAGAAAGAAATTAACACGACGGATGGCAGCATAATGCTGAAGGTTAGTCACAGGCTCAGAAATATTTCTCTTATTTTCTCAACTCTTTCAACCTTCTAGAAAGAAAATAGATACAACTTAACAGCCACCAGGCAAGTGTTACATTGCACTATTGAGGGACAGAGATAGGCTGTATTGGCTGGTGGACCTGAATAGTTTGTGTGGCTTTCTTCCTTAGTTCATGTCCTAAGTGCTGTCATTCTGGATGCTGCTACTTTTCGTTCCTGAAACAACCTTATGAGGCAACTGTCATTACCCGTGAAGTACATAACCTGCCAAGGTTACATGGCTCGTAAATAGCAAAGTGGGGGCTCAAACTTGTGGTTTCTGAGCCCAGAGTCTCAAAGCAGAGTGTTGCTGGGTGTGGCTTTGGGGTCCAGGATAGATCTTTGAACTTGAGGGGCCTGTGGCTTCTCCCTGTGTATACCAGAGACCCGTATTGCTACAGGGCTTTCCGGGTACCTAAGGCTTTGATATCACTCATAATGTGCTTTGGTAATGGGTCAGGCCACAGGGTCAATAAGAATTGATCACAATATGGTGTCATCACCAAATCCAGACAGCTTGTGATCACAGCAGTAGGATGTGAAGGTGAAGACAAGGTTTGGGGGAATATATGGCCATCCATAAGGTCACCATTGGCTAAGGAAGAACTTCCAGCCAGCCCATGAGGCTCTCAAGAAGCAGGAGACATTTAGACTAAGCTCAGACAACTTTTACCTTTGTTTCTAGATTCCTTTTATATCCAGATTCTTTTCTCATCCATACCCACCCCCCTACTGCCAGTTTCGTTCTGCCTTCTCTTAGGAGGGAAGATGGCACAGTGGTTAACGGCAGAGGCTGTGGAGATGCACGGATTGGATCTGAACCTTGCTGGGTTATCTGGGGGATGTTACTTAACCATCCTTAGTCTCAGTTCCTACATCTGTGAAATGGAAGAAATGATCATACCTTCCTTATAGAATTGTGCGCTTGAAATTTGCTGACATCCAAAGACATGCACAGGAATGTTCCCAACTGCTTTATTCATAGGAAAGTAGGAATATCTGGGAACAACCCAGATGCCTAGCAGTAGAATAAAGATGTTCTGATCTCTTCATACAGTAGACCTTTGCTCCACAATAAAAGGAAATGGACGCTCTTATACTCCACATGGATGAATGTCGCAGGTGCTACATTCAGTGAAGTTCTAGAACAGGTCAACCAAATATATAGTGATAGAAACAGAATAGTGGCTGCCCGTAGGAGAGCATTGACTTGAACAGGTAGGGGAGAGCCTTCTCGTTTGGGTTCTGTACTTACATTCACTCTGGGCGGTGATCACATGGCTGTATGCCTGTGGACACTTCCACGGGTTCTACCCTTCAGATATATGCATGTGACCATATGAAAACTATATCTCAAAAAGAAAAAAAAAACAGATGTGAAGTATTTAGCACAGTACCTGTTTTAAACTACCTCAGAAAGCACTCTTTCCTGCCCTGGTGTTTTTGTGACCCTGACTTTTTGTGAGATGAGCCGTTTCAGCAGGAGAAGACTGACAGATGCCATTTGTTCCCTTGGAGGTTATGTTCCAAGAATAGCTGGGTCGTAATTGTCCAGGCAAGGGATGCTTGAGAAGCCTTTTCCTCAGATCGATCTTTTTCGTCCTTGCCCTGGCTCATCCTCTCCTCTGTTATGCCCATCCCTCACAGGCTATGCGGTGACGGCCGGCTCCTTCTCTCGCCCGTCCACCACTGATGTCGTAGGAGGTGCTCCCCAGGATGAAGGCATCGGGAAGGTGAGGAGAGAAGTCTGTGGAAAGCACGGGGTCAGACACAGGGCGAGTGTGCTGCCCCTGGTGTAGAGGCTTGCCACTGATTGATCTGAACATTCTCCTGGGTGGCTGGCAGGTAAATGACAAAGTAATGAGGGGTCTCCCATCAACCTCCTTCCAACAGCTTTTGAGAGAGTATCTTGAAAGCTTAATCAGAGAGTGAATGCTACTCCCAGACCTCTCCAATCTCTGCATGTTGTCATCTCAGCTGTGTTCAACAGCTGACTCTGTGTGAGCTTATTAAGACTGACCCTTGGCATCATGGCAACCTCTGAAGAAATGGTGTCCAGCACTGTCCAGCTTTAAGTTCTCCACTCTGCCAAGCCCTTCCCAATTTTGACTTTGAGTTAATAGAGCCAAGTGTAGTCTCATGTATTTTTGGGACTTTATTTATCTATCTTGGGACCTAGAGTGTCATATTTATTTCCCCAGTGTTTTAGAGCCAAGACTGGTTCAGTCCAAAGGCTGAACAGGGGATTTGTGGGTCAGTTTTCCTAAAAATCTGCCCAGGCTGTAGGAAATATCCCATGGATCTAGGGCTGTCTGTCTGGTCCCTTTAGGAATTGTGGCCTCTGTGGGGCCGAGAGTATGAAGAACTATGTTTTCTGATTCCCATACCCTGCGAGGGTATGGGAAATCTAGATTGGGTAGGTCTGCGTGAGTCAGGAACCTGCATTTTTAACTCCATACGGTCTCTAATAGAAAAATCTGAACTAGGGAATGATCTAAGCCCAGGGAGTGGACTTAGGATAGAGTATGGCCATATCTCCAGGGGCTCAGAGAGTAGGGTCTGGATTTTAGAGAGGCCCAGATGGGACAAGACCACAGTTCACTGGAGCCTTGAGGCAATATGTCTGTCTGGTCAGCTGACTGGTACATCCTGAGAATCGTTTCCCTGAATCCTCCCAGGCAGGAGTTAGGAGCCTCAGCTCTCGTTTCTGGAACTTGTGCCTCCCTCCCTGCTAACATGGTTGCTAGTGAGAAAGGATCTCGGGGAATGAAACCAGTTAAAAAACACAGGCCACTGAGCCGGCGGAGTCTAGCAGATGAACTCTGATAATGTCAGGAAAGAGGTGGGTCCTGCAGGGTCACATGAATTCCTCTACATGATGGAGGGAAGAAGCACTGAGAGCCGTCCCCATGCTGATAATGTGATCTGGGAAAGATGCTGTGTGCATGTGACCTGGCTTCTCCACAGCGCTGGTAACAGAGCCTGCCTCCTGGCTCACGGCCATGCAGGGGTCTCCACGCTTCCTTCTCTCCCAGCTACACAGACTGGGTCTGACTGCATCGTGTTCCCTGCAGATGCTTGGGATTGTCTTAAGATAGTCAGGTCTTAGGATGAGAACAGTATTTATAACTAGCAAAACCAGACAGAATCCTGGATTCGGCTAACAACGAAGAACCTGAAAACACTTCTTTCAGTCGAATCATGGGAGAGGTGCTGGGAAAACGGGTCGTAGTTGACGGAGTTGGTAACTGTCCAATTCCCGGGGGCCCTAGACTAGAACTCTGGCCTGCAGGATTGTTCATTTCTGGTGTCAGGGCCCAAACACGTTCTCACTAGGGTGGTGGCTTCTTACCCTGCAGGATGGTCCCCTACCCTGGTTCTCATGGGATGCTGTTCCTGTAAGATGCGGCTTGGAAAAGAACTTCTGTAGTCCTGTCATTTGGGAGGTTCTGCATCAAGGCTCCTCTTTGGGGTAGAGAGGCATGGTGCCTCCGCATGGAAGGATACTGTCTTTTACAGACTTGGTAAAGTGTGGGGAGCTTCATCAGCCAGCTCACAAGCACCTGCTGTATGTCTGGTGGGTCTTAATTTAAGTAGGAGTCTCAGGAGGATGCTGGTCAATATCTTTGGTCATGGCTTCTATCTTAACTAGATTTTTTTTTTTATTCCATAGGTTTATATTTTTAGAGCTGATCGAAGATCGGGTACCTTAATTAAGATTTTCCAGGCATCAGGTAAAAAGGTGAGATTCTGGGTACTGCTGTTCTTCTTTTTGCTTGCCAGATGTCATCCTGTGGGAATCAGTTCACTTTTTAGAAAATCGATGTAGAGGCCCTATCTATGTCCTAGGTTTGTACGGCAGCCCCACAAGCAGTTGGCTTACCCCCCTCAGCCCTGTGTGGAACCTGCGGATTGTGGAATTCAGGCTTGTCGTAGGACTCAGGCAGCAAGATGAGTTTGGGCACAACCATCATCACAGAGTTCAAAAAGGATTTCCATAGTTCAGATCGTCATCAGAATTACGACTTGCTGTATGTCTGCCTTTTTCTACCTCTCTGACCTTCCATCTGCCTCTCTCTTATATGTACAGCCCAGAGAGATCACACGCAGTTAAGTAGGGTGGCAAACCCGTGAAATCTAACTGAGTAGGCGTGTAGGCAAACGGCTCTCACTCTCCTGGCGTCTCAGGCCCAGCGGTGCCCCTCCTCCTCTGATCCTGAGCACCCCCCCACCATTGCCACAGGGCCTGTTGTCACACAAAGGAAAACCAAACACAAGTCACTTGGCTCCCTTGAGAACCTTGAAACAGAAATAGCTTGGGAAGGCTGCCTTGGAATGAGTCCTGGGCAAGGTGTCTGTGTGTGTTCTCTTGTCTTTGTCCTGGCCCTGATCCTCTCTTGATTTCCTGCACGTTTCCGTTAATGCTGCACCCGTAGTCTGAGAGAAGGCAGGTAGAGAGTCCCTGGATTAATAAGGCACGTTTTTTCATGGGCTTGTCCGTCCTGTTCACCTTAGCGTGGCTCAGACCAGCAGGATCATTCAGGGAGATTGCCTGCTCTCAGGGGACACACCTTTAGGTGGGGAGGCCAGGGGGTAATTTGGAGGCTTGTCTTCGTGTGGAGGCCTTACTGAGCTCTGGGAAGAAGCACAGGACTCTGGGACTTGGGAGGGAGATTCCAGGAGATAGGAGAAGGTGGAAGGTGGTTTTACCCACTACCACCCTAGGAAAAGGGGGAAAGACGATTGTTTCCTTTGTGGGCAGGCCACGTGCCGTGCCCCAGCCCAGTTCAGGTCCTGCTGTGGGTTAGACCTGCTCTACACGAGCCTGGCACCATTACACACTGTTCTGACAGTAAATATTCTCATTTCCCCAAATCCCACTCACAAGTAGAATTTTTTTTCCAGTTTTAACAGCCTTAATGTGTGTACTTAGTAGAGAATTGTCATAATCTTTTCAATTAAAAAAATGCATCACCAAAAAAAATAAAAAAAATGCATCACCAAATCAGATTTGTGAAGTTTCCCTGAGAACAGCTCTGCATTCCCCTGGGATCCACACTGTCTTGTGTTATTTTAACATTTCCAAAACCCCCAAAGCAACCACACTGGAAAAGACTGTGAGCAGTTCTGCAAAAAAGGTTTTCCAAGCACCCCTGACAGTTAGACGAGAAAGGACACGGTGCCTTTTGTGATAGAGCCCCAGAGCAAGGAGGGTGGGAATGCCCCTAAGCCTAACATTTAGGTCTTTCTTAAAAAGAAAAAAAGGGGTGTCTTTATTATACCCAGGCCCCCACCCCCTGCCCCTTCAAGCGTACCTGGGCTTGACAGCATAAAATGAAAGGAATCTCCCCCACTCAGCTTTATTGAGATGTCATTGACATACGCATCGGGTGACCTTAAGGTGTTCAACGTGACAACTTGGCCCGTGAGTATATGGTGGAGTCACAGGGAGGTTAGTTAAGACCTCCATCACCTCACGTAACTGCGTTTTAAGGACTCTAAAGTGACGTGCCGAGCAGGAGCACACCTGTCACCCAGTTTTCAGAGTATCTGCACCTTCACTGCCACCTGCAGCCTCTGTTCTCCCCACCCACTGCTTCCCCGCGCCCGGGGCAGGCCCAGTTAATGCTGGTCATCCCGGTGTAATTATCAGCCTGTAATTGTGCCCGCTCCTTCTCAAAAACCTGCCAGTGCGGGTGACAGCTTACACGGCCACCCAGCTGTGACTGGTTGCAGTCAGGTTTGGGGTGACAGACTGAAGAGTGGGCAGTGGGGGAGGTAAACATTTGAGAAGCCACTTGTGCACACTTTGCGAGGACTTCATGACATGGAGTCCCAGAACAGACTGTCTTGTGTGTCCGCTTGAATGTCCTTGTGAGGTGTTTAGGGCTCCCTGGGAAGGGCCAGGAGGGCCAAGTGTCTCAACCGCCAGCTCCGTGGCCACTGGTCCTCACTTTGTACCATCCTAGAGTCATTCCTTCCTTGTGCCACTCACTCTTGCCCTCCTGCGTCTCTGGCTTCTGGCTTTACCCCCATCAGCACTCTGAGTTTGAAAAAGACCATTACTTTCCATGTACATCTTACTCTGCTTTTTGCAAGAAGAAATGAAAAATTCTAGTATCTCTGACTTCTGCATTAATTCAAAGAGTAGGGACATGACCCGAGGCTTTCAAAGGATGTCTGTAGCTTTACCCCCCGTGTCTGAACCCACACACATGGTGGGGAGGGTTCTGACTCCGTCGACCACTGGTCCACTTCTGCTTTTGTTTGGCCAGAATTGGGTCAGCTAGTCCTGTCTCCTGGCCTTGCCGTACAAAAAATGAAAGAAAACAACAGAACCCTAAAGTTCCAGTTTTTAGCGGTTGACATCCTTCATGTAGTACATCCGAGAAGTCATCAGTATGTGCACAATCCAGATGTTAATATAGACACATGAACCTGCATTTCCAGGTGAGAGAACTCTGGTCAAAGAACCCCTCCCCCGCCAACACACACACACACACACACACACACACACACACACAGCATGTCATTGCCACGCACAGGAGTTTTATCGTGTTAATGGAGGTATCTGAAACGTTCGTATGTCAAAACTTAGATAAGAAACTTCGTGTTCAGGGATTTCTGATTGAACACCGATGAAGATGCCAAGTTAAATAGCCCATTGGAATGAAACAAATAGTTCCCCTGGGGCAGAGCCAGAGAGAACAACCAGCAGCCTTGGTCCTCCAGGCGCTGTGAGGGTCTTACCAGCTTTGTTTGTTTGTTTGTTTTACCAAAGTCCAGATATGTTGACAAGGCCGCTGAATTAGTGACTGGTGGCATGGTCTCTGCTGGGAATCCAAGCATTGCCCACACCCTTCTCCTTTGGGAGTGAGTGTTGGCAGGGTGGGGTGCACTGAGCACAAGCAGTGTGTGACTGGGGAGGGGCTCCCGTCTCCGGGTACACTGCAGGAAATGGATCGGAGTGCCCTCCACCGCTCTCACACTCCCCAGGGCCGCAGCCAACAAACACCAGCTCCGAAAGAAAACGCTTGTTCCCGTCAGCAGAACCGGAGCCCTTTTATCTGAAAACATTTATTTTAAAAGAATGGCCTTTTTTTTTTTTTTTTTTTTTTTTTCTTTCCAACAGAGGTTGCAAACTGGCAGCCTTTGGAAAGGATGCAGCCTGTAAAACTTTTTGTTTGGCCTGCCCGCTATGTTTGTTTCTTCCTTTTTATTATGAATCACTTATCTGCATTTTAGAAAGAGACCCCTCAAATAAAATTTTGGATTTTGGGCTTCTCTTGAAAAACGGGAAGGTTGGTCTTCTCTGGGTCGGCCTCCCCACGGTAGCAGTTGACTTCAGGAGCTGACTCTGTGGGCCCCAGGTGGCCACAGTCCCTACCACTCCCTATTGCCTGTTAGACCCTGAAGCCAAGCATCGCTTGCCACCTGGAGCATACTTGCAGTGTTACTTGTTTTTTCTTATACCTGTTCTGTCACCTGCCTGGATCTCATTGGCGTTTGAGTTTGAGACCCTTGACTTACGATAATAGGCACTGGATTAAGCTCTGATTCAAGAAGAGCCAGTGGAACCTGGCCGTGTTCCCGCATCCATTGCTTAGTCTTAGGGGTCGTACCCTTTAATGTCACTTGAGTTCATGCCTTCCTGGTTGGCTTTAGCTCTGCGCAGGCCTGGGAAAGGGTAATCTATTTCCCCATGTAGCATTTTTTTTTTCTTTTCTTTCTTTTTCTTAACTTACAGAAAGGGATATCATTGTTTTATTTATTTTTTAAATTATTTTTTATTATGTTAGTCCCCATACAGTACATCATTAGTTTTTGATGCGGTGTTCCATGATTCATTGTGTATAACACCCAGAGCTTCGTGCAATACATGCCCTCCTTAGTACCCATCACTGAGCTACCCCATCCCCCAACCCTTTTCAAGCTTGCCTTGTGTTAATGAAATTTCATATTCCTCCTTGGTTAGCCCTGTCAAATATCTGTTACAGGAGGTACGTTTACTATGCTTGTAACCTGTTTTGTAACCTCAGGTTGAATTTTTAAAAACCATATCTTATTCTGGATTGGTCCACTTGTTTTCCCCCGGGAGGGCTCCAAGGGCTCTGAGCCAGTGAGCTTCGGTCTCAGGAGGACAGGGGTCCAGCGCCACTGCTGGGAGTCAGGGATTTCACTTCTGGCTCATGGGACAGCATAGCCATCGCGGTGCTGAGGGGCTTGGGGGCAAGAGTGTGTTAAGCTGTGGGCTAGAGGCAAGCGAGGGCCTCCTGTGTGAGGGCACGCACTGAACGCTTTGTTGCAACTCGACTTGGTTGCAGATGGGCTCTTACTTCGGCTCCTCCTTATGCGCAGTTGATCTGAATGCAGACGGCCTCTCTGACCTGCTGGTGGGGGCCCCCATGTTCTCTGAGATCAGGGACGAGGGGCAGGTCACCGTCTACATCAACAGAGGAAATGTGAGTACTGGGCACCAGGTGGACGGGTGTGGGAGAGGGACATCTGTCCAGTGAGGAGTGGTGGAGCACCCCATTCTGGGCCATGCCTTGGGCCCCATTACCTGGAGGAGGTGAAAAGACGTGCTTCCCACCTTCAGAAAGCTCAACATGCCATTAATGGAAAGCCAGACACAGTGTTACCACTGCAGACACACAGGGGTTGAGAAAAATCACAGCGCCAGTTGTTTGATTTTGAGTGTTTATTCTGTACCTGAAACTCTTCCTCCTGTTTTCTAGAAATGATTTCCACGTAATGTGCACATGGTATCAGGGGCCCCCATTTTTCAGATTAAAAACGAGGCCCGTGGCACACAGAAGCAGTGGGCTAGAATTTGGACCCAGGCCAGCTGGCTCTCTGGGAGTCGTGCTGCTTCCCTGGAAGTATGTACACATGAGCCAGGAGCTCCCGGAGGGTGCAATGGCTGGGAAGAATCTTGAAGGAGTAGGAGCTAGGCAGAGGGAAAGAGGTGGGCTGGGAGCTGGGCAAGCAGGTTGAGGACTGGGGCAGCAGGACCACTTAAGTTCTGGGTTGGGCCAGTGCAGTGGCTAAGGGCTGTGATCATGATGTTCCTTAGCCTGCAGAACAATGAAGAGTGCGATGACATCAGAAAGATGCCTCTGGCCCTCTGCAGCTGAGTTGGGGGCTAGGGGATGGGGACAGGGAGGGGAGAGGAAGCAATGCACCAGTGGGGTTGGGAGACCAATGAGAAAGCAGAATCTTTTCAACATCTGGAATTAAGAGTGTCCAATAAGAGAGTTAAATTCATCAATTTTGTTAAATTCATCATGTTGCTACCAAACATGAGAAAATGCTTGTAATCAGTGAAAAGTGGGATAAAATCTTCCTATACAAAGAACTTTTAAAAAATATACAAAACACATAGAGAATGTTCATAATAGATCTTTGTGGGTGGTAAGGCTTGGGTAGGTTTTTAGTTTTATCTTTATCCAAAGAGCAAGAATGTAATACCTCCATAGCAAAAAAAAAAAAAAATTATTTTAAGCAGTGAAGAAGATGCTAGTTATCCTAGTTCGATGACTCATCCAATTGGAGGGGCAGCAATGTTTAACTCTAGGTGGGCAGCTGTCACGAAGAAAGGAAGCCATCTGAAGAGGAGCCAGGGAATGTTAGAGCCTTGGGTTTTCTTAGATGCTTAAAAACACTTTGAGAAAATGGATCTAAAACCTGGGAACAAACGTACTTCCTGGGACCTGTTGAGTGACACTTGACACTTACACCCCCATTGACATTCCAGGAAAAGGGACAGGCAGGTGTGGGGAGAAAAGAGGTGGTCATTATGGAGATGAGAACAGCAACATTTGGTGGCCACCGGCTACTCTATTTGTAGGACAATGAAGTACTTGTGTAGGTATGAACTTGTCAGGCAGTAAGGAGACCAGCGTAATAGCTTGTCAGTGTGTCTGAATCATGGTGTGGAATCTTGGAGCTGGAAAACTCCCCCAGACACATGGCGCCCATACCGGCCAACCCCCAACCAATGTAGCTTAATGCCATGTGGCTACCCCGAGTACCAGGGCATGGTGTCTGTTGGGCCTCCCCCTGTCTGATGAATGATCATGAAGCAGTGCAGAGGAGTGGGAAAATGATGACTTTGGATAGATGGACTTGGACCTTGCTTTTTCCACTTATTAGCCTGTGCCATGTGGACAAATAGCCTAAAATTAGTGGCTCAGTTTCCTCATCTGTAAAGTGGGGAGAATCCTAAGGTCCCATCTAAAGCCAGACACTCCCTGGGGTGGCTTGTGGGTGTGTAGTGGGTTCAGAGTACCTCTACACTGGGTCAGGCTTCGACTTTCTTCTGCCTCAGAATCTCAGATTGTATTTTAATACTCTGATACCAACATGTCAGTGATTTGGGGTAGAGTGGATATCTCAGATGGCTTTTACTGCCACCATACACCATTGACCCCCCCCCCCCCGCCCTTGGATGGTGTTTGCTCAAGAAATCCAAATCTGGGGGCGCCTGGGTGGCTCAGTGGGTTAAAGCCTCTGCCTTCAGCTCAGGTTGTGATCCCAGGGTCCTGGGATCGAGCCCCACATCGGGCTCTCTGCTCGGCAGGAAGCCTGCTTCACCCTCTCTCTCTGCCTGCCTCTCTGCCTACTTGTGATCTCTCTCTGTCAAATAAATAAATGAAATCTTTAAAAAAAAGAAGGAAATCCAAATCTGAGCTGCACGATGATGGGCACAGTTGATGCATCCCTACGTCTTCCCTCGACGAGAGCTCTACTGGGTGTTGGGTTTTCTGAACTATGATTCTGTCACGATTACTGATCACATGCACCTTGCAAAGCAGCTTTGTAAACTTGTACTACAAGGGACAGGAGCAAAGAAAATAGAAATATGCATGCCCAAGTATAACAACTTTTGGAACAAAGGCAGCTGAGAGGATTTTGTGGCAACAGGTTTGTGGGTAGGGAGGTTTGTGGAGCGTCAGGACAAAGGGGAGATGGAGTCCTTGGCCAACATGAGAATCCTCTTCCCTCTAAAAGGCATCTCGGGCTGTGGGAGACCCTCCTGCTGCACAGGTGAAAGGGACTCATTTTGCCACCAGGAGAGAGAAGCTTGGGTGCCCGCGATGCTGCCCAGGTGTTTCCTGTCGACGGGTGTGCTCCAGGGGTGGTGTTTGGAGCTTCGGTTGTATTGGGGGATTTTTTGGTTCTGGTTTTGTTTTGTTTTCCATTTTTACCTCCGTCCTGTTTGCCAGGGAGCCCTGGAAGAGCAGCTGGCTCTGAGTGGTGATGGCGCCTACAATGCACACTTTGGGGAGAGCATTGCCAGCCTAGGCGACCTTGATGATGACGGGTTCCCAGGTCAGTGAGCTCGTACCTGCACTCTGCCTTCGCCCTGGCACAAGGTTCTACTGGATCCGACAGCCTGCTTGAAAGTTCCCTGCAGGGAGGGGTGCCCTTAGAGAAGATGTTCTCCGTGCAGACTCTCAGGGCTGGGCTCTGAGCCCGCTGCACTTCTGCTTCCGTGTGGTACCTTCTCAGCAGCCTCAAGTTCTTGGCTGTGTGTTGGCCATGCGAGGGGTCCTAGGGCTGGGCCACGGGGGCTTCTTGCTGCAGATATGTTTGACGCGGCTTCTTCCCACCACCAGGCCCTGTGTCTCAGCCTCTAAGGGTCTACTGCGTTGTTAGTACATGAGTGTGGAGGGACTTAGACATTCTCAGCCCCAAGAGTGACAGCAAGGGGATGGACTTGAATATGTCCCTGCCATGAGGGTGGGGCTATGTGTACCTGATGTCAAGATCTGTCTGGACTGCAGATTCCTTCACAGTCTCTTGGCCTCTCTTCCTGGTCTGTTCGGTGTTGTCTCCGCTTATTGTATACGCGGTATGTGGTCATCAGGACCTGTGGGACCCACGTCACTAGGGGGACAGCTGAGGTGGGGGACAGGCTGGGGGGCAGTTCTTGCCTCAGGCCAGACATTCAGGCTCCTTTGATACCCTCACAGCCCTGACTAGAGAGGATCCCGGCTTGAGGTCGTGTGAGCACGGGTCCTGCACCCTTGACCTCACTTCTGCAAACACATGACTTTTGTTAGAAGCAAAAGAAAGAAAGGAAGATCTTGGCTTTGTTCCAGGAGCTGTCAGTTTGTGAGGGTAACGATATTTTTTTGGGAAGTGAATGCCATTTTATATAAGTCCTTTCTCCGGGAACGAGTTGACTTTCTCAATTATGCAATAACCGTAGTTTATGGAATTCCCCTGACAGAAATTTGGGTGGGTGGTTTATATTTGCATTTCTCTTATTGGATGGGTTAATCGTTGTTGTTTTTTTTTTTCTGTGAGGATGAGGTAGGAACTTTTTTGAAACTAAACCCTTCTCAGCTTCAATAATTTTCTTCCTACCCCCCCCTTTCTTCCCTAAGAGATTGTGTGTCTAGCTTAATGCCTGGACAACCTACAACCAAGAAATTTCTGGTATGGAGGGAGCCAAATGATGGCAGGAATTAGGAAAACTCCTTATATTACTCCATATGGCTTTCTAACCCACAGCTGTTTTTCTCCCCTCAGATGTGGCCATTGGTGCACCCAAGGAGGACGACTTCTCCGGGGCCGTCTATATCTATCATGGCGATGCTGGCGGGATCGTCCCTCAGTACTCAATGGTAATTGCTGTGAGGATGACGTGGTAACTGTCCATACATTCATCTGACGAATCCGTAGGGAAACTTTAGTCTATACCACACCCTGGGGTACAGAGGAAAACACAACATGGTCTCTCCTGTCAACTTTCCTGCCCTCCAGTGAAAGACAGCGACCATTGGTATTGCTTATTAAATACAAAAACAGGTTCAGAAACTCCTGAGTGTGCTCTCCGTCAGGGAGGCCTTCTGCCCGTGGAAGACGACATCCACACCCTGACCCACATTAGGAGTTATTTCTTGAAGAAGAAGAGGTTTTCTTTTAGCTACTCCTTTGTCAATCATCAGTGCTAGCCAAAGGAATATGTTGTAAAACGTCATTTAGAGAGACAACGGTCCACGGAGGAGGGGTTTAAAAGCTGTCACGGGGCTGATGGGTAGAAGTGGTGTCGCCGTGAGGAGCTGTCAGAGCTCTGGCCTTGAGCCCCAGACTTGGGAACGTGGAAGTGGTGGGGTCTGTTTTTTGCCATATCAGCGTGGTGTCCAATCTTGCTGATGGTATCAGGCCCAGCCCCTGGGAAAAAAGGAAGTCACTCTCTTGACAGAAGCATCGTCAGGATATTTGGGGATGTCTCTGTCTGGAGTTGCACAGGCCTGTGTCACTCTCCCAGTGAGTGGGCCGGTGGGAGAAAGCGACTGAGCGCAAGTGGAGAAACTTCCAGTTAGCAAATATCGATCTGCCGAGGGCTTCTTATGTGCTTACCACTTCCTACTCATGCTTGTGCTTCTCATCACAAAGCAGCTGGCCTCCTATCTCGATTATCTCTAAGGAAACAAAACTTCCAACTGAGTCGTGTTCTTGCAAAATGTTCCGTAAGTGTTCTATAAAGCAAAGTATTAGGAAAGTGTCCAAACCTGTTCATGTGTTGAAGTCTCTAGGTAAGAAAGAGACTTTACAAGTGGGATTTAAGAGCCAGTCCATAAACAGGACTTCAGTCCATGCATTCATAATTGTTCTTCTTGCCGCAGATAAAAATGGGCTGATTAGAGGCTGAGGGTTGGTTTGTCGCCAGCTTCCTGCGCCCTCTCTGCTGGGGCCAGCCCAGCTCAGTGATTCCCACGCCAGTCAGAGGGTAGAGAGGAGGCACCAGTCCGCTCTCTTCTTTAGTCCTTGTCCTAGTCTTGTGAAATGGTGCCTTTACTGTCCACCTGTCTTCCTGAGGTGCCTCCAGCCCAGGGAGGTGACTTCGCTTACCCAAGGTCTCCGGCTAGTAAGTGGCAGTATGGCTATCCTGAAACTTGACTCCCAGACAGGTTTACTTACTGTCCCCACACTAATGGAAGGAACACTCAGGGAAGCTCACCTGGAAAACATAGAAATGTGGAAACTTACCCTGCTCTGAAGCACACGTACTCCAAGGGGCCTGGTCTTGGACCACCCTCTTCTCATTAGAAATGAATAACGGGGACAGGGAGCTCTTGGGTGACTCAGCCGATATGGCAGGAGGAAGAGGGCTTTGGGCACAGGTCGGGGGCCACATCCATGTCAGGGGGGCAGCTGTGGTCTGAGTTAGGGACCCTCTTCACGACATGACAAGTGGGAAGTCATCCAGGGAGCTCAGTCCTCCAGCAGCCGCCGGGGTCACTGTCCACACTTCCTCCTGGAAGCTTGTTCCCGGACCTTGGAAGTGAATCACACAGAGAGGCAACCTGTCAGAGACCCCTGCTTCCCCTCCTCCTGCAGCCCTCCAGTGTTTTTTTTTGTTGCTGGGTGGAATCCCCGCACGGAGCTGAAGGACAAATTTTGTGGTTAGCATGGAGTGTCTTCAGTAGGAAGCAGGGATCAGTAGCTGGACTCGTCCTGCCTCTGTCAGCACGCAGGGAAGCTCGTTAGCCTTGACAAAGAGAAGTGGTTTGGAGCACTTAAGGAAAAAAAAAAAAAGAGAGAAAGAGAGAAACAAGTACGTTTATACTTTTCCAAGCTGCTAATATGTATATGATAAAGTCAGTGATTTAAAAGGAAAAAAGAAAAAGAAAAACCCTTCAATGACATATTCTTCAGGGCTGCGGTCTGGACAGAGCGGGCATTGTGCGGGTGAACCCGAGGAAGAAATCAGAAACAGCTCTGGGCAAAGAAGTTGCTTTTCTTTGGCCCAGACTGGTATTTATTTCTGCCGGATAAATTGTGAGATCAGGGCTGAAGTTCGTCCACATTACTCTTTAACTCGTTCCTCTTTCTTGGGCTCCTCAGGAGAAGTGTTGATTTTAAGATCCTTGTGCGCCTTTCTCAATTTGAGAGCCCCCAGGGCACGTCAGGGCGGCCCCTGTGATCTTTCTCCTGCCATAAGGACACTGCCCATAAACCTGGGCAGGCGGAGGTTTTCCAAGGCTCCTGGTTTTCATTTAGGGTTATTAGCACTGAGCAGACTTATCTTCCTGGCTTTATGGCCTAATGGCCTGCAGATGTCTGTGGGATAACTTAAGCCGGCATCGCCACCCCCAAATGGACCACCCCTTCACTCTTCCCCCTTGTCCCAGCCGCTGCAGAGCTTAGAAATGCAGACCCAGGGCCAGCTGCTGCTGGCATCGCTCGACTGCGGAGCTGGGCTGGCCTGCCTCCACGTGGGGCTTTTAAGAAATAGACATACATACATGTTTGTTTAGACAGAGCCGTGTGGGATGCAGAGCTCTGCCTGCGAGCAGGGAACATTTTAGCTTTTGCTGGTGCTCCGATTTGTACCATGATGCTTGCACATTTCCTGTTGGACGGCTTAAGTGAAGATGGCAAGTGGAAGGTTATTCGCAGTGATGGGATCCCGGGAGGGGTGGTGCGGGGCGGGGGTTGGTCCCTGGCCTCTCCATCTGTAGATTCTATGGAAACTCCCTCTTCCCATGCTCATGACTTCTCTGGATGACTCAGTAAGGAAAAGGATACGGGAAGAAAGTCCACAGTGAGCCCCTGGCTATCTGTAAACCTGGTTCCGACAGGGGTTGTGCTGTGCTGTATAGCATGAAAACAAAGCATTTTCTTATCTTCCACAGCGAGGGCATTGGGAGGTAAGCCTCCCCAGAGAGACTGTGTAAACAAAGGGAAGAAGAAACAGGTCAGATCCCAGGAAATGGGACTTTTCTGATTCAGCAAGTTTGATGTTTTTTGAGGAACTGCACCTCGTAGATGATGAGTGATGGAGGCCACGAGTACAGTAAATAGCCCTGAACCAAGACAGCATATGTTAATACAGACTGAACTTCATGATGAATAAAAGTACAGATGCCCTATGGTGGTAGAGCTGTGAACTCCAACTGGCTGGTTGGGGGGCTGCCTTGTAGGGAAGAGGGTGGCTTCAGCTGATTTTTTTTTTTTTTAATTTCCTACAGTTTATAGAAGGTTCAGGACCCTGGAGCTCCAGATTTACTAGATAGGACAGTCTCACTTGTATGTAAAGCTCAGGAGCCTGTGGTCTTCTGATCAGCTCGGTTGAGAGGTGGTTTTCATGAGGCCATCTCTGCCAGCTGGACGTGCTCACCGCCTTCCCCAACCCTCGGCCCCAGGGAAGGACTGACAGCACCTCCAAGGAGAGGGGTGGCCCATGTTTGGTACATATTTGGGTAGAGAGATCTAAGGAAAACATGTTCTTAGAATTCTAGCCAGCTCCACCTGCATGGAAACAAAACAGAACCGCTGTTAGAAATGGAAGTAAACATTCATTTTGAACTTCACGTGGCATGTCAAAACATTAGCACCCAAGACTAGGTGGGTTTTTCGTGAACGCTGAGCTGAAAAATTTTTAAACCATGACATGTCGTGAAGACAAGTCACCGTAACCGAGTCCGTGGTCTTTGGCCATGTGCAAAAAACCCCAGGATCAAATTAAGACCACAGTTTTCTCTTTCCACAGCTTCAGGACCAAGCATCCGTCGGAAGCTGCGTAGAACAGTCATGCGTTCTTACTCCCCGCTGAGCTCCTATCCCGTGACTCAATTTCCCTATTATCTATTTCAGAAGCTGTCCGGCCGGAAGATAAGTCCGGTTCTGCGGATGTTTGGGCAGTCCATATCAGGAGGCATTGATATGGATGGAAATGGCTATCCTGGTAAGCTGTTTTTCTTTAAAGGCATATGAGATAAAAGAAGATAAGTGCGTGAAGTAGAGTCATTTCCAGTCCGGTTGGTTAAGCCATGGTGACATCTATGTGGGATGAGGAAAATTCCCATAATAGAAGGGGATACTTTGCCAGGTATTTGATTTTAAGGTGTTGAAGTTTATTTTTGGGCTCTAGAATGATCTATTCTGAAGACTTTAAGCAGCAAAAGGATGGACTGATATCAAAAGAAACAATAAGAACAAAAAAAAAAGAAAAGAAAAAGAAAAAAAACAGGATTTCTGTGTCATCAGCTCTTTCTAATGAAGAAAAAAAAAGCACTGTCCACATTAAAAATGATAGTGAAACCTCATGTTCTCCTCAATATTTAAGCATAGTTAAAGAGCTCTTACCGTTGAGAGGGGAAAAAAAGGAGCTGGGCAGCACCTTCCCCACCTCCTAACCCCTGCAAGAAAATTGAAATATTTGGAGCAAAAAAGAAAACCATGCCCTCTCCCTGATGGACAAAACAGACCCTCACTGTTCTGGCTGCCTTGTCTTCAGGGTGAATTAATGCCTCATGGTGGTTGAGGCTAATTGAAGAAAAATGTACCATTTCCCACCTCAGTCCCAAGTGTTGTCTGGTTTAGGGAAAATGCCCTGGGCAGGGGGGTAGTAGTTCTTTTGGGGTTTGAAGGGGATGGAGTGGGGTGAGGTGAGAAAAGATGAGAATTTGAAAAAATCTGAAATGTTCCTGGAATTCAGGAAGCATTTCCCTGGAACTCTAGGTCATCTTGCTGTCTTTGAGGAAGTACTTCTTCCACTTAAAATGCCCCGGAAGGACTTGTGAGATCCAGTGCTGGGCTGTACGAGGGCAGTGCATTTGGTAGTTTCTTACGGGCAGCAGTTTTGATCACTTTTTGTGACCTTACAGAGCCAGGAGGAGGGGATAGGAAAGGGTTGTTGCTGAAGTTTTTGTTCCTGTGGGCCTCATGGGCTTAAGTCGGAGAAGGCCTTTCTTATTGTTTTGAGTAATTTGTGGCCGTCCTGGAATAATACCTGATGTATATGCAAAATGCTCCCACGTGCACGATGGCTCCCATAGTGTGGCGGGTAGAGGTGGGGTGTTCCCCACGTGAGAGACATGGGTACTGAGCTGCAGAGAACTTAGGGGCCAGGCCAGAGGCCACATTGCAGTGGGCAGAGACGCACGTTCTCTGTGAGCAGGTGTGTTCACACTTCATAATGTATGTGAGTTTCTTACATTTTTTTCTTTTAAGATTTTTAAAAATTTTTATTTATTTGAGAGAGAGTGAGCACATGAATGTGGGGAGGGGCAGGAGGAGAAGCAGGCTCCCTGCTGAGAGGGGAGCCCAGCGCAGGATTCGAGCTCAGGCCCCTGGGATCGTGACCTGAGCCGAAGTCAGACACTTAATGACTGAGCCACCCAGGCACTCCTGAACTTCTTATATTTTTCATAAAAGAAATGACAGATTCCTCAGGTTCTTTTGTTTTCAAACATCTAGTCAACTCAAAAAGACTTGGAAAACAGCAAAATTAACAAGCATACCCAAGTGCAGAAATTTTAGCAGCCCTACAATTCACGGATTTGCTGTTTCTTTTTCCTTAATGAGGACATTGTATAGACACAGGGATTCAGTCTGTCTTGGATTCAGATGCTTGCTTCTGTAAGGTGGTAATGGGAACCCCAGGACTAAGGAGTTTATACTCGAGGGGAAAAAAGGCAGAGAGCTACTAGATGAGTATATACTTTATAAATTCAAGTTACTTAAAAATAAACATTACTGGGGCACCTGAGAGGCTCAGTCATTAAGCGTCTGCTTTAGGCTCAGGTCATGATCCCAGAGTCCTGGAATTGAGCCCCACATTGGGCTCCCTGCTCAGAGGGGAGTCTGCCTCTCCCTCTCCCTTTGCCTGCTGCTCCCCCTGCTTGTGCTCTCTCTTCTCAGAAATAAATAAATAAGATCTTAAAAAAAGGAGAAAAAAATTACCATCTAGCACTTGGGTCTTGGTTTGTAGTGTACTAAGTACACTAGTAACCTGAATTTTCTGATTTAAATATGTGATTTAACCTACGTATTTAAATATTTTTAAAATATTACATTTAACAACTAATACTATATTTAGTAAGTGTTTAGTAGATGTCTTCTAATTTAAGTATTATGAAATATCATCAGCTTTTGAAGAAGACCCTGAGGATAATTATGTCCACAGTGCGGACAAGGATACTGAGAGATTCAGAGGTCACAGGGAGTGAGGGGTGGAGCAGAGATGATTCACATGTTCTACAGAACCTAGAGCTTTTTTCCAGCTCATTTAGTTTTAAGTATCTGCCTCTCTAATTCACTAGTGTCCAAAAGATACATAATGTGACCCACATATATAATTTAATGTATTCTAGGAACCAGATAAAAAGAAATAGGTGAAATTAATTTTAATAGTCAATATAAAAGTTTTTGGGCTGGTTCATGGTTTTTGTACCAGCCACATTTCAAGGTCTCAGCGAGCCACACCCGGTGATTGGCTGCCACGTGGGGCAGTGTGGCTCTCCCTCTTCCAAGATCACCGTGTGGCCCATAGGAAGGCTGTTGGGGGCCTCCCCGAGCTCAGTGCTGGGCCGCTGGCTGGGGACCTTGCCAGGGGGTGGGTAGGCTGGGAGGGGCTTCAGCACGTCTCTGAATGCTACAAAATTCTGATTTTCAGATGTAACTATTGGAGCCTTCATGTCGGACAGCGTGGTTCTTCTAAGGTGAGATGCTTCCCTCTTGCTTCTTGGGTTGCGTTCTTCGTGATGAGGGCGGGACTTTGGTGAGGTGGGTGGTTGGGGAAGTTCTTCACCGTCAGTCAGCAGTTCCCGCTGTGTAGCTTCTGGAGGTATTCGGAAAGTAGAAATGCGGCTGCCTGGTCCTGCTTGTCCCCAGTTGCAGAGTTTCCAGCTGGCGGACCTCGAGTGGCTTGTAGCTCTGAGACAGTAGCCTCCCTAGGGCTTGGGGTGGCTTCAGCCCCAGCAGTTTTGCCTTTTGCCTTGAACAGCTGCTTCATGAGTGTGTGTACACAATGTCCTCATTTCCTATGGGTGCCAGGACACTCAGGGGCTCCCAAGCACTGCCTTGTCCCAGCTCTTCATCCCCACCTTGTCAGTCCCCGGATCCCCAGGGGTGGGGAGCCTCCTGCCCTTTGAGCAGGACTTCCTTGCCTGTGGAGGCAGAGGTGAGGGATGGGAGCCCATGCACCCTGAATCTCTCCCACAAAGGCTGGGGGCTGCCATCCCGCCCTGAACCATCTCCAAGTATTTCTGTCCATATGAGTCAGAGGAGGCCAAATTACCCTTTGGAGTGGGAGCCAGCTCTTAGGTTTTGTTAATAACCTGATGGCAGAACTTTCTAAAATAGGCCAGTGGGATCTTAGAGCTGGAAGGGGTCCCAGAGGCCATGGAGCTGCACACCCCAGACTCTTCTCATTCAGCAGCATCTTCCTCCAAGTCTCTGGCTGCAAGGCACCCGGTCCTTAAGGTGCCCCTAGGGCTGAGAGCTTAGAAACTTCAGAGGGAGCCAGTTAACCCCAGCTAACTCGGGATGTTGGCCTGTTAAGGAGGCAGAATCACCTTAGGTTGAGAGGGTGAGGTCCAGGGCCAGGTGGCCTGGGTTCGAACCCCCACTCTGCTGTTGGGAGGGGGGGTTTCTCCGGGTGACCCTCCTTTTAGGATTCTCTCCCGTTAAACGGGAGAATGGTAGTACTTCCTTCACTGGGTCCGCAGAACTCTGTGAATTAGTACTACATGCAAAATGCATAGAACAAGTAGGGGGTCAATGAATGTTAGCAATGCTTAGATAACTTAGGCAAAATGTGCCTCCCTACAGTTCCGCTTCTTGATTCTATATTTTGCATGTAGCAGCCCTTCCATATTTGATAGTGGCTTGTGTGTCCCTGAGGTGGTGACGTCACTGTTGCCATGTGACTGGATCTCCACTTTCTTTATCCCACAGCCCTCACCCCCGTTCTGTAGGTTGGCCATCCCCTTTCAGGTAAAACAGCTTACGTAGCCTCCAATGACTGAGGTGACACTTCAGAAGCTGAGCTTACCCGCCGCCTTTGTGGCGTCCTTCTCTCCTCTTCGCTGTCCCAAGCAGCTTGCTTTGGCTTGTCACGATTCCTCTAGAATAAAACATGTTCCCCAGCTCTCACAGTTGAGAAAAGGCACTCCTAAAACCGGGAGTATCTGACTTAAGGTATATCCTGTAGATTCTCCTTTTTTTTTTTTTTTTTAAGATTTTATTTATTTATTTGACTGTGTGTCAGATCCCGGGTGCATCTCACAGAGCAACTGTGCAAGCAGCCCATACAGCCAGTGTTTGCTGAGTACCTGCCACATGCCAGGCACCGCTTGGGCTCCCACATGCTCAGCTTGCTCTGGTCGTTCTGTTTTTTTCTTTCCCTTTGGAGGTGTAAATTGCATATAGCGGAGCCTGCTGATTGAAGGATAGCGCTTGTAGAGTTGTAAGCAGGTGCCTGCGTGTGTAACTGCGGCCCATTAAGATAAAGAACATTTCCATCACCCCAGGAAGTTTCCTCCTGCCTCTTCCCAGTTACGCCCCCTTCCGACGGGCAGCCGGGCAACCGTTGGTCTGATTTTCATTGCCGTAGATCAGTCCTGCCTGTTCTAGAATTTCACGTAGATGGAATTATGGAGTCCACACTCTCTCGGCTCTGGCCTCTTTTCACTTGGTGCAGTGTGTTTGAGATCCCTCTGAGCCATTGTGTGGTGTTCTTTTCCCCTTACTGAGCAGTAGTCTGCTGACTACTGTAGCTTGTTCTTCAGTTCTCTTGTTGGTAGAACATAATTTTTTTAGCAGGGGGAGGGTAAAAAAAAAAAGGGTAGGGAGAGGGACGCTTAAGAAAGAATCAGCCCCGAGATCATGACCTGAGCCAAAATCAAGAGTTGTATGTTACCTGACGGAGCCACCCAGGCGTCCCGATAGAACATATTTTTTTTTAATTTTTTAATTTTTTATAAACATATACTGTATTTTTATCCCCAGGGGTACAGGTCTGTGAATCGCCAGGTTTACACACTTCACAACACTAACCATAGCACATACCCTCCCAGTGTCCATTACCCCACCCCCCTCTCCCGATTCCCCTCCCCCCAGCAACCCTCAGTTTGTTTTGTGAGATTAAGAGTCACTTATGGTTTGTCTCCCTCCTGATCCCATCTTGTTTCTTTTCGATAGAACATATTTTAATTCTTAGTTTTCTTAGCAACTCCATGACATAGATATTACTACTATTAATCCCATTTTATGGATGAGGAAAGCAAGTGACCTTGAAGTTTTATTAATTTTAAAAAGGAGATAATTGTCGATTGTGGCCAGTGCCATGAGGATGATGAGGCCGGGTCATGTGGTTAAGGGCCCTGCCCCGCATCAAACCCAGCAGGGAGGGCCACGTAGTCATGTTGGGAGGCGACAGTGGTGTCCTTGGCTCTGGCAGGTCAAGCGGAGTGAGGTGCAGAGCTCAGATCGCTGTGGGTGGGAGAGAGAAGGAGAAGCAAGAAAACAGATGGTGACGTTTGACTCCTTTCCAGAAGCTTGGCTACAAAGGAGCAAATGGGATTGCCATGTGGCTCAGAGATTAGGCCAAGAGTCTTTGAAACCTCTTCTGCTCTCCTTGGTCCCTTCCTGTCCCGCACTAGTCAGAGCCGGTCCCCTTTAGCTTCACCCTCATCCATACAAAACTTGCCCTGACCCCACTCTTGCCTTGGGGCCTGAAGAGACGGAGGGAGAGGGGGACGAGGCTGAATGGGGGTTGAGGGAGGAGAGGAAGGTGGGATGTGGTGTATAGGCCATGGGTGGCAGGGACCTCATCTTTGAGCCAGGCCCCAACACTGGAACAGGCCCAGGGCAAGGTTCAGTGTGGAACGTGGTGAGGGTGCCCACCTCAGGTCTCTTCCAGGAGCAGGGAAGGCAAACTGGGGCCCCTTGGAGAGGGGGCCAGGGAGGAACAGACAGAGGGACTGCCGAGTGTGTCTGAGGGGCCAGGAAGGCATCTGTTGGTAAGGTGCTGGATGTGGCTGAATGACTGTGGACAAGAAGGTCTGGAGACGTCAGCGGGCTAAGCGAGGTGGGCACCCCAGGCATGGCCTAGCTAACGAGCAAGTTAGGTGGACTTGAGTCCCCTCAGAGTGTCGGTGAGACCAGAGAAAGAAACCAAGCATGCAGAGGCTCATGAAACACACCATGCCCATTCTTTTTTTTTTTTTAAGATTTTATTTATTTATTGGACAGACAGAGATCACAAGTAGGCAGAGAGAGAGGAGGAAGCAGGCTCCCTGCTGAGCAGAGAGCCCGATGTGGGGCTCCATCCCAGGACCCTGGGATCATGACCTGAGCTGAAGGCAGGGGCTTAACCCACTGAGCCACCCAGGGGTCCCACACCATGCCCATTCTTGCACGTCCTCAGGGAGAGTCCAGATGTGTACGGGCCTGGGACCCTTCGGGCTGCCGCAAAGGGTACACCTGACTGAGGGTGGCGTTGAGGACACAGACATTAATTGGCTGCCTGGAGGAGATGGCTCCAGGGCTGGTTTAGTAGCCTCCATCTTCATGGGGGTGTTGGCGCTCAGTCCGACTGTGTCCGTCCCACGTGCAGCACTGCCCCCCCGCAGAAGGCTGGGGTGATGGGAGCAATACCCCATCAGACGGCATCCTGCCTCGTTTTACCTAGAGGTAAATGCGGGGGAAGTACAGATCTACCTTGACCTAGGAAGGAGTTACTGTTATGATAAACCCATTGTAAGTTGAAAATATCCTGCATGGAAACATTTATTACCCCTAACCTCCCGAACACCGTGGCTTAGCCTGGCCTGCTTCAGCTGCGCTCAGAACACTTATACCCTCCTGCGGTTGGGCACAGCCCTCCGACACTAAGCTGGTTCGATAATCGAGTGTTGAGTCTCTCACGGGAATGACTGAAAGCTGTGCCTGAAGTGACCAACAGAGTTTCCACGCGGCTACAGAAAGGGTGTCAGCACAGGGGCTGTCCAGCCTTGTGATTGGTGGCCGAGCCCGGGAGCTGTGGCCCCAGGGCCAGCGTCACCACACGGTCATCCCACGTAGCACCAGCAAGGGGGTCCTCGGGGATCCAGATTCACAGTTCAAAGTTCGGTTTCTCCTAAGTGCACATCAGCCCATCATAAGGTTGAAAAGTTGTTATATTGAACCGTCGTAAGTCAGGGACTGTCTGTATCAGGATTTGAACCGTAGGAGTCATCAGAAGGAGGTAGTCTAGCTACCAGCTTGTTAAAACTTAAGTCCTGAAGGCCTTTGTGGTGCTGTCCTTCAGTGCCCCTCTGCTTCTCTCGTGGGGAATGGGCCCCTCTGCAGGTGGGACCGTGGGCTGGCCCCGCTCTGCCCTTGCTGCTTTTGCGCTCTCCCATTAGCTGCAGAGGGCAGGGCCTGTGTGAGGGCGATGGGCGCCTGGTGCTGTGCCACTCCAGTTCAAAGGGAGCGATGGGAGAGTTCAGGAAAGATTTCTGGGCTTTCCCTGGTCCAGGAACAATTCTTGGAACTGAAACAGGATCGAGGGCCTGATCTGACTGATGCCAATGAGACGTGTGCTTCTGAAGGTCTTTGTCCTCACCTCAGGGCATCCTGTGCTGACGGCCTCCATCGATGTCATTTTCCCGGCCTTCCTCTGCAGGGCGCTGCCGGGAGTGGGGACTGGGTGACCCCTGGGATGGCAGGAGAGGGTGAGGCCTTCCTTCCGTGCTGGTGACCAGGCAGCCTGTGCCCTGGGCAGGGTGGAGATCTCACAGGGTGGAGACCAGCACTCCCTGGTGCCTCTGTCTGTTTTGTGAAAGTTGGGGCGCTCCTGTGGTTTTCAGTCCTTGGGCCTGTTGTTGAGATTGGCACCTCAGGTTTTTGAACACCAATCCTGAGGCTCTCAGGATGAATTTGGGGGGTCCTAGCCCTTCAGGGGCCTGTAGACTGGTGGAGCAGCCTTGGAAACAGACGGTGACCTTAATGAGTAAGTGAGGGGAGGTGTGCAGATGGTGCAGGGGTCCTGGAGGAGGCCTCCCAGGAGAGGGACCATGAGCTGGCCATGGAAGGACCCGGGGCTTTCTAAAGTGTCCATTGGTATCTGTTCAGTCCTATTGACAAGGAGCAGTGCATCTGTTTTCTGTGTTATTTAGAGCGTCTTACAAGGGTGAACCCAGAAGAAAATTGGAAGGCCAGGACCTTGGATTTCTTCCAGGCACTGCTATTGTCTGATGTCTGTTGGCCTTACAGCTGGCTTTGCTCTGGGAGACCCACCATTCCCTTGCCCTTGTCCCAACTCTCCCAGCCTTGAACCTACGTCCATGGCAGTGGTGGCAGCAGTGAAAACCCTTCACCCCCCTTGGGCCACATGTGTCCTTCCTTCCCTCTTTCCCCGAGGTTTTCCTTAATACCTTCTTCTCTGAGAGTTGTGTTCCTTTTTCCCATCTGTCTTGTCGCTGCGGGCTCTTTGCAGGGTCACTGTACACAAGAGAGGTCATTGTTCTCAAGCTGCTAATGCCCCTTAATCTTGTTATATCACCCCAGTGGCATGAAGGCTGGGCTCCTTGGAGGTAAAAGGGTCTCATTGTGAGGCCTGGAGGGGAGAAGGCTAAGCCACAGCTTAGGGGAACCATCCCTGAGCAGGTGTTTGCAATGACAGCAGAATGGCCTGAGTCGCTGTCAGCTTGGTCGGCCAACCCTGGGGATCCCCAGGAGGTGCAGGAGGGATGCCGTGTATCAATCCAGTATGGGGCAGGTGGGGATGCTGGCGGTCCACGTTGGTGTTAAGGATGCCAATGTTTATAGGGTTTCACTTGCTCCTGGGGCCAGGTGGGTTGATTTCTTCAGCTCTGAAACACTTTGCCGTTAGCAGCTGGGACTCTGTGGATCTAGTTCTTTTAGAAAAATGCTTAATGAATTGAGGGAGTGAAGGAAGGGCGAGGTTTGACGCACTGGATGGGACTGGAACTCTGCAGCTCGTGCTTCCAGAGACAGGGCACGGCCATTCCTGACGGTACAGCTATTTCTCGAGTCCTGGCATCCGCTGTAGGAACTCCTCTTAAATATATTACTATCTTCCTAATAAAATGGAAATCGGAACTTAATTGGTGAAATTTTAAATAATCACCCAACATCTGGTGGTTCATTTATGGCTTCACCCAGATGTGTTTTATTAACAACTTACTTGCCTTTACTATTGGGAAGTTAACCATTAATTTATTACGAAATAAGCCACTTCGAAAACCAGGGGAAAGTATTTACAGGGCCCATTGGCCCTTCTCTTGCGGGTTATTTCATGGTTTCGTTAAGTGCCGGGCTGAAGGCCGAGGATTTCTCTCGCTGGATTACTTCTTGTTCCGTTGTGAGAGCCTGGCTAAGTCACCTCCCTCTCTCGACGCGCAGGGCGAGACCCGTCGTTACGGTGGACGTCTCCATCTTCCTCCCAGCCTCCATCAACATCACGGCACCCCAGTGTCACGATGGGCTGCAGCCTGTGAACTGCCTGAACGTCACCGCCTGCTTCAGCTTCCATGGCAAGCACGTTCCGGGAGAGATTGGTAATGAGCCCCTGAGTCAGGGCTTGGGATGGCCACCTTAGCTGGAGAGGGCTCGTGCAACTGTGGTCGCTGAGGGATTCTTCTGGAGCCTTTGCTTTCCCTGTGCATCCTGGCTGGTTTTGCAGGCAGCAGATACACAGTCCAGACCCTCTTTCCCTCTACAGTTCCTGGTTTTTTCTGCTTCCCGTAGTTTCCCAATTTAACATTTGACCCCAATTTAACATTTGACCCCAAGCATCCTTTCCCCACATGTGTGACCAGACTGAAACCTCACAGGGCCACAGGTGTCACAGGCCAGTGGGACTTGTAGAAAGGTAGCGACTGGAGCCTGGCCCTTACAGAAAAATACCATTTGGTTAGAAAAAAGAAGTGGTGGGTCTTTGGAGGCTCCCCCTTAGCCTGGAGCACCAGCCACATGTCAGGGCCGTAAGCCCTTGACTGTGGAATCTGAGACCCGGGATGGACGATAGGATCAGGATGCTGAATTTTATGAAGCCCTAGACTTGCAAAAGAGGAGGAGCTGCTTTGTCAGCTTCGGATGACGGAAAAGAGGCAGCAGGCCCTGCTGGTTCTCTAGTTGGAGAAGGCCAGCTTGCTAGCCCAACTCCAGAGGTCCAGTCCCTGTAACAGGTAGGATCAGGGCGGAGTAGAACTTACGAGCACGTGGTCATCTGAAGGAAATGAATCTAGAACACTCCTGCAGATTAATAAATGCTTTGTTCTTACTTGGAAGGCTGATTTTAATAATAGAAAATAGAATTCTAGGAAAATTTTAAAAAACAGACAAAAAACAATAAGGACCTGGACTTCCTGCATTGCTTAGACATTTGTAGAGTCAAGCGTCTCCCTTCCCTAATCACAGTGTGGTCCCTGGACCCAGCAGTACCAGCGTCCTCGGGGTACTTGTTAGAAATGCAGAATCTCTGGCCTTGCTCTGGGTCTGAGAATCAGAATCTGCCTTTTAACAAGATCCCGCAGGATCTGTGTAGTGCGCATTTATGTTCGAGAAGCACTGAACTGGAGCATGTGTGTGTGTGTGTGTGTGTGTGCGCGTGCGCACGAACATGCACGCGTGCCCTGGTCTGTTTCTCAGCTGCACCTTGAAAGCTGTACGTTATTTAACAGTGCACTAATCCTTCTAGGCTAATAGTCTCCTTGATACTTTATCTTGATCTTCAGATGGTTTGAATAAGTTCAACAGTCAAACCTTGAACTTGTTCATAGAGATTTCTTTAAAAAAAAACTTAGAAATTTCAAAACTGAGTGTAAACATTCCATGCAACGTTTTATGTGGAGCCTGGTGAGAAAAAGAGCAGGCTCAGTGAGAAACGTACTTGCCCAGGGTCACATAGCAGTTGGTGAAGCCAGGAGTTGAATCCTGGTTTGAGCATACTTAGTTTTGTTTTCCAAAAACTCTTTCTCATCTCCTCCCTAATCAGTCTCTAGGGAAACATTTTTTTCTATTGGTCCTAGGACTCCTGTGTCCTCTGCCCAATTAGATGGTGTGTCTTCTATCAAATTCCAGCTCATGATGTAGCTGGACTCCATTAAGAAACATTATGAAAGAATTGAGTTGAAGGTTTATGTTGGTGTGTATAAAAATAAGCAGAACTATTCTAGGACTCTAAAATAAGCAAGTGATTAATCGTTCATGTGTGTGTTCATTTGAGAAATGTTTATTGTGTGCCTGCATGTGCCAAGCATGTCCTCATGGAGCCTCCATGGGGGTTAGAGAGTTTCTCTTATTTTGATCCTGAAGCAGTGTACACAATTCCAGGCTCTTTAATGCCATCACTGTGGTGGTAATGAAGGTATTTTGGTATAGCAGGAACAGACGAGAAGAAACCCAAGATGCCAGTTTTTGAGCAAGAGGGATGTCAGACCATAAGGCGGGGGTAGAGTGGACTCTGATTAGAAGGTTTGTGGGCTGAACCAGAAGGTGTGGGTGTCTTCTCATGCTGCTGCCCACCAGTGGGCCTTCTGGGCCTCAGTGACTGGGGCCCCTTTCATTGACCTCTAGGCAGAATTATAATGGAGTCTAGGCTCAACCATGACCCCTGAAGAGTCGGGGAATATCAGGAGAAGCAGGCCGGCGGATAGCACATGGTCCTGCCCCCAGTGCTCAGCGTGGAGGGGGCGGGCTGCCGCCCGTAGGCAGGTCTTGGACTCTAAGCAGCAGCATGCTCTCCCACTGAAGTCAAACATCCTTTGACCATCTAAGCAGTATTTTTCCACATTTGCTTTAGACCAAGGCTTACACATGGTAACGGGAATTTTGGTATCAGTGGGGCGATGCAGAATGTTCTCCATGCATTTTTCTTGGCCCCTGGAATGGCAGCATCCAGTTAGGGAAACAGAAACCAGTTATTTTGACAGAATTTAGTATTGGGAATTGGGAAAGCAGGTCATGGGTTTACCTGGCAGTCACTGCCAGAAACAGCCCCCACTTCTGGGTTGGCACCGGTGGGGGAGGGAGGTCTCAAAGCATGGTGAACAGTCCAGCTGCAGCAGCGGCATGTGGGAATGTTAGAAATGAACATTCTAACCGAATCAGACCCTGGGGCACTGGGGCCCAGCCACCTGCCCTTCAGCACACCTCTGGGGGTGCTGAGACTTGAGGACCCCTGGTCAAGCAGACAACAGAAGAGGTCACACCTGCGGTGATCAGAACCCAGAAGCTTGGAGAAGGGGCTCTGCTGACCTGGGACCTCAACCTTGGGGGAGGGGGTAGTAGCTACAGTTGGAACTAGCTGCCAGGGAAGACTGTCGCCGGCTGAAGCTGATAGGAATTGGGAACAGGCAGGAAGATGCAGCCCTTCTCCCTCCGCCAGCCTCCCGCAAGCTGACCATCCGGGTTGAGCCTCCCACAGACCCGCTAGCAGAGGCATGCAGAGGCCCAGACCCAGCCTCACAGAGCAGCGTGGGCTGGGAGCTGAGAGACAACAGCTTTGGGAACTAGCCCAGCCAGCAGCCAGTCATGGAAGCACCTGTTGGGTCATTAACTACAAATAGTTAAGTTCTTTTTTTTTTTTTTTTTTAAGATTTTATTTATTTATTTGACAGAGAGACAGCAAGAGGGGGAACGCAAGCAGGGGGAGTGGGAGAGGGAGAAGCAGGCTTCCCACAGAGCAGGGAGCCTAATGTGGGGCTTGATCCCAGGACCCCGAGATCATGACATGAGCTGAAGGCAGACGCTTAACAACTGAGCCACCCAGGCACCCCACAAATAGTTAAGTTCTTTAGAGTGCCGGAGTACATGCTCCCCTCCCTGGGTGCAGAGCAGAGGCCAGTGAGACAGAGCCCTGGCCCTCCAGGATCTTGCGTTCTGCAGGGAGGGAGGCCCATGCAAACGGCGTATGCTCCCTCACCCAACCCCCACTTCTGGAAGTGTCCAGGCCCTTTTGTTTGGTAGGCCCTCCTTTCCGTGCTGGGGTGCAGGCACGTGTCCAGCTGTAGCGGTTCGAAGAACAAATTTATAACCCATCTCACAAGCAGTTTAAAAACGAGAGTTCTGCCCATCCCAAGTGTTATTAATCCCTTCATTCTTGGCCTGGGAGGCAGCGTGTCATTCCTTGGAGCATCCTGGCTGCCGTAAGGGTGGAGAGTGCTGTGCCTGGAAGCATTCTGCCCCTTCACCCCGGGGCTGAGCCTCTACCTACTTCCTGGCCAGGCTAAAGCCAAAATGTGCTCTGCAGGCTCTGGGGACTAGGGATCGAGCTGGCAATTCCGGACTCTCACTTAGAGGGCTAAATGAAAACCAGGGAGGGATGAGCCCCTAAATCGTTGTGTTTTGTGCTCTGATCTGGCACCCCGAGCTGTGAGCAAACAGGGGTGCCTCCCTGCCTCCGGACAAGCAGTGGAGCCCAGGTCCTAAGCATGGCGCCAGGTTATCCAAGCCAGTAGCAGAAGTACGGTTGAAACCAGGGGACTTGTCTTCAGACCCTTCCTCTGGCTTTAGGTGGCGGGGGGCAGGAGGGTGTGTTTCTACTCCAGAGAGCACACATAACATTCTCCAAGCTCCTTCTGGTGTCTTGAGAAGCATGGAGATAGGATAATGAGGCAAATCCATGTTACATGAGGCATGGGATAACCTCATCTAATAATTACCACCTCGTTCCTTTATGGGGTGGGGAGCAAGCTTAGGAGAGCTAGTAAAGGGAAATATCCTTCCTCCCCCTTCTCTTGGGAGACTCTAAGGGAAGCTCAGTAAGTCTGGAAGGAGGATTTATTAGTTAGAATTTCACAGCTGAAGTCATGTTGCGATGGAGAATGGGAATGAATAAAAACTTGCTAGGACCGACCAGAGCTGAGTTGATGTAAGACAGCTGGCTCCCTCCTGGCCCAGGCCAGTATGGGGGGCCCTTGGGAACCAGCTGGGGGCAGGGAGAGGAAGAGGCTGCAACATGACTTGGGGCTGGTCAGCTTTTCCATCAACATGACATCATTCGACATGGCATGGACACAAGCTGCCAGAAGGAAAACCTGAAGACGTGGACTGTGCGGTGGGAGCAGGCGCTAATCAGAACCAGCACCCTTCCCGGGATGGGGGCTGGCTGGCCTGGCTTGAATTAGGGGCAGCCACCCTCCCACCAGGCCAGGCTGCTGGAGCATGCCAGCTGATTGGCTGCTTCTCTGGCATCTCTTCGCACTGGGGCTCCCTTTCAGACACTCTTGGGTAGGTACTGTTTAAATCTGCCAGTTGAACTCAGGGATCCAGAACAGTCTGCACCTCTTGCCACCCTGATAGGTATGAGACCCCCCCTCACTCAGGCTGGGCATCCCATGATGAGTTTCCTGGTGGCTTGCTTCTCGAAGAGAGAGTGTGATATGGAACTGGCTTCTTTTCATGAGATTTAAAATGTCGAAGTAAATTTTAAATCAGGGAGAAGCATTAGCCAGGCAGTTATGAAGATGAAAGCTTCCAAAATGATTATACTTGGCGAATTGGATAATTTGTTCTGTCTGTGATTGTATATTTTAACATGTTAGGAAAATCTGATAGGTGAACGTATTGGCGTGCTCGCGCTCTGCCTGGAGCAGAGCAGTGGTTGTGGTCCTCAGCTCAGTTTGTAGTAACTGAGTTGTTTCTGTCTTCGCTTCAGCTGTCTGAGGGATGTATTGGGTCAGAGATTCTACAGTGAGGGGGAATGTCACAGGACTAAAGTGGTGTTGGAAAAATATCCACACAGTGCTTGGTGCACACTGAAGGCTGAATCCATTCCCTTTTCCTGACCTGCCCCATCTTAATTCAGATTCTCCCAGAAGCAGAGCCTGCGACAAGGATTTGGTGCACATGGTTGATTCAGGCTGTGGTCAACCCCAGGAAGCCCCAGTAGGAAAGTAAGACAGGAAGGGAAGGAAGCTGTGTCAGTCAGGGTTCTGCAGAGAAACAGAACCAATCAGATGTGTGTATATTGACATTGTAGTTTGGAGGCGTCTGAAGGCAGAAATATTTCTTTTGGGGTGACTTTAGTCTTTTTCTCTTAAGGCCTTTAAGTGATTAGATGAGGCCCACCCACATTATGGAGGGTGATCTGCTTTATTTGAAGTCTACTGATTTAAGCAATCTCATTTAAAAATACCTTTGCATGGGCACCTGGGTGGTGCAGTCGGTTAAGCCTTCCACTCTTGGTTTCGGCTCAGGTCATGATCTCAGGGTGGTGAGATCGAGCCCCACATCGGGCTCTGTGCTCAGTGTAGAGTCTGCTTAAGACTCTCTCTCCCTCTCCTTCTGCCCCTCCCTGCACCTCCCTGCTGTTCTCTCTCTTGAATAAATCAATAACTCTTTAGAAAAATAAAAATAAAAATACCTTTTTCATTGATATCCAGATTGGGTGATAGTCTAGTCAAGTTGACACATAAATTAAACCATCACAGCAGTCCAACAGAAGGTGTATTGTTGCTGAATCCTGCTGGGGAACACTGAGAGTCCGTGTGGAGCACCGTTCCGAGTTACTCCACCCACAGGATGAGGGAACTGGGCTCCGGCGGTAGTGAGGTCTCAGGGACTTTGGTTCTCTGGTACTCCTGGTCCGCCATGCATGTGGGCCGAGCCACCAGAGAGCACTCTCAGGAAAGGGGGTGCAGGTGCTGGCAGTGGCCAGTTGGACTGGGCCACAGAGAAATAATACAAGCCACGAGGATGTGGGTGGAGCACTGATCCTATCTGCTCTGTCTTCCTGTGATCGTTTCTACCTCTGCGTTCTCTGAGCTCAGCTAGCTTTCTCTGAGCTCACTGGCAAGAGGGTTCACACCCTCCATTCTCCCCATGCTCACCCTTCCCAAGGGAAGGCAGCTCTTGCCTCTGAGAGGAAGGCCAGGGAGGGGGCCACTCAACAGCTACTGCCGCCATGTTGGTTTTGCCCGGCTGTAGGCTGGCTTGTCTTCCAGCAATGCCCATCCCGAGCTCTGGACTTACTAAACAGAACTTGGAAACACAGTCCATTTATACTTATCCTTTCTTACTGTTTGGCTCTTGCTTGGGGAAATTGTGATGAGAAGAAAGTAAATAGGCCAGAGTTCAGTTCTGAATCACTGCATGTGTTGGGTTCTGCTGTCTGGGCATTTAAAAAATGTAAAACTTGCCCCAAGAATCAGCGTGGTAAGAATAGCCCTGCACTGGAGGTTAGGAGAGTTCTGGACTCAGCTCTGTGGTGGAGGCCCCTCTGAACCGGAACAAGTCTGATTCCATTTTGGGACTTCGGTTCCTCATCTGAAAAATGAAGGTTTGGAGCCCAGTGGTCCCTCAATTACCCTGAAGCTTTGACATTCTATGCATTTGCCCCATTACCTGGTGTCGCCAAAGGAGCCGGTGTGTAACTCTCTTTTGGGCTCCCATGTTTTCTCTGTCTTGTTACTTTCCCAAAGGCATTCTTTTCATCTTCATTATATTGCCTTGGATTATTCAGGTCTCGGGTCTCTCGGTGACCCAGCCTTGCCTTGGCAATCAGCTGTTTGCTGAAGTAAACACGTTGGGGCAGAGTGGCCCATGCTGACCAGGAATCCGCCAGCTCGGCATGGCAAGATCCCCGAGATGGCAGAGGCCCAGGAAAACCATTAGATGCATCCAAAATACACCCCATGGCAGCTGCGGAACGCCTGTCCTGGTCCCTTTCCTCCTTCCTGGCTCGGACCTCCTCTGGTGGCTGATGCCTTTGATGTTATTAAAGCTGGACCCATCCTCACTCCCTGCTTCGCATACTTAAATGTGGGCAGGTGCGGGCTGCTTTTACGGGGGCAAGAGCCCCAGCTTCCAAGGGGCTGGTTTGTGGGGACAGGGTCTATTTTTCATGGCTCTGCAGCCTCATCTGGTCATTTTGGGGACAGAATGTTCTCTCTCTCTCACTTTAAAAGTGCCACATTCCCCTGAATCCACAAAGCAGTTAAAAAATAAGAAAGGGTCCCAGAGGGCTGATCTCAGCTGTGGTACAGAAAAACAGAGAAATAGGTCTGTTGACACCAACGCCCGATTTGCCTAATGACGCACATTGTTGTAGGGTGACTGACTGACTCTGAAATTAGGAAAGTAAGACCTTTTGCGTTTATCCAGTGCGCATCTTGTATTGTGCCCTTTTTTTTTAAGTTTTAGATTGTGTATTTGCCCACTGATGTTATGTGTTCAGGAACAGGCCAGGAGTTTTCCTCTTCAGGAGTGCGGCTCAGTATGCCTGGGCACAAGCCCCACGGTGCTCGTGATGCCGTTCAAATGACAGGCTCTCTACTATACACCATCCGTATACTCAGCTCCCTGGGAATTAAGTCAGCTTCAGCCTTGGTCTGAGATTCCGCGAGTGTAAGCGCCAAGAGGGCAGGGCTGTGTGGGGCTGTTTCTGTGGTGGCCTCGGAGGGTAAACAGAGGAAGAGCAGGACTGCTCTGTCCCCTGTGCCTGGCCTGTGTAGTCGGTGCTCGGGGGATGTGATGACACAAGGTCCAAGGGATGTCGCCATCACAGAGCGCACGTGAACATCTGGGGATTATTGGGTAATTGCTCCCTCGTGTTGGGTGTCTGTCTCATTGTGCTATAGGACTCGGGATTATGTGCAGCCGTGATAATTTCTGCGGATTCTAGTCAAATTCTGTCAGCTCGCCACAGTGTCTTCTTTTCAGGATGCTGACTGTGCTGGGTACCGCTAATTACTGCTGTGTATATTGGTGACACAGGTGGTAACTCATGGGGTTTGAGACAGAGAGCGCCATAACGTGTGGTACACAGAGAATCACCGGGAAGACAGGGGCGGCCTCATTGTCTCTTGATTCTGAGAGGACACTGGCTGCGTGCTTCTTTCCAAGAAGGTGTTGACTTGGGCTGCAGCCCTTGGTTGCAGTGGGGAGGCAGGTAGCATACAAAGTGTGCTTGTGAGCTTGGGAGGGGGGGGGTGCAGGTGGCCGTGACCCCACACGTGAGTCCTCACTGACGTCTTGACCTTATTTATTGGCAGGCCTCAATTACGTTCTGACGGCTGATGTGGCCAAAAAGGCAAAGGGCCAGTTGCCCAGAGTCTACTTTGTGTTGCTGGGAGAGTCCTTGGGTCAGATCACAGAGAAGCTGCAGCTGGTCCACATGGAGGAGACGTGTCATCACTATGTGGCCCACGTAAAGGTCAGTCCTCTTTTTCTTCTCCAGCTTTGATCTGTGTGGATATTCATTTAAAACTAGTGGAACCTACTTTTATTGTGTTACGTATGTTCGGATTTCTAACATTTTACTTCATAAGGAGAAGAACATTCGTTTCTTCTTTTCAAGTTGGAGTCTGACAGCCCTTTTATCTTACTGTGCTCGTCTCAGCCTCTGAGGGGAGTTATAGTGGGCCAGGAGAACAGTGACACTCCCTGATCTTGGCTTTTCCTTTTGGGAGACTTCTCATCCTCTTCCCTTTTTGAAGCTCTGTGGTCTACTCAGAGGAGAACCATAGAAGTCCCTGTGTCTGGGTATGCAGTGGTCCTGGATCACACTGCACCTGATGGCTTTCTCAGTGGTCCATTACACATTAGCTGAGAGTCATGGTTAAGGCGTTTTAAAACTAGTGGGACTTGGGTTTTATCCCTTTTTACTTTCTGTTTATTTTAGGAGTGCTTTTTTTTGGCCCCTCTTCCCTCTCACTCTAAATAAACTTTCAAATGTTTTTTCCCTCTTGAGATTGTTTGTTAAATACACTTTGCTGCTAATTCAGGAGGCCAGGCTTTGATTAACTACAGAGTGGCCCCTGTGTAGACAGGTGCTGGCAGGGTGGGGGTCCTGGTGGTGCCCAGGGCTGCTGCAATGGCCAGGCACTGACCCACAGGCAGAGAGCACAAGAGATAGAAGGAGCCATGTGAACCTGCTACATGGTGTGTAAAATGAATATGGCCTTTGGAGTCACACAGACCTGGTGTGTGTCTAGCTGGATGAATACTTTGAACTCTGTGTGTCTTAGTTTCTGCATCTCTAAAATGGGCACAGGTACTGAAAGGATCTTGCATGGAGTCTGACCCCCTAGTAGGCACTCAGCATTATCATCTGTTTGGGCCATATGTAATTGCCAGTATTCTAACATTCCTGACTTACAGAAATGGTATTTTCATGTAGTTCAACCTAACATTAGCCAGTGGCTTTCTGGACGATAGTAAAAATAGTCCACAGATTCGAATCTCATTCTGTTATTGAGTTGCTAGTGCCAGAGTGGGAGAGTAACAGCTGCTTCTCAAGGCTTCTGGATTGTATATAGAGAAATGCCCCCCCACATCCGTGGCACTTGGTCTGGCCTAGAGCCCATGAGTCCGTGCCCCCGAGACACTTTTCAGGGGGCTGGGCTATGTCTCTTGCCAGGATCGTGCTGGGGCCTGCCCAGACCAGCTGCCCTGTGGCCCGGTGAAGGCCATTTATAAAGTGGCTCCTACTTCTCTTAAGCCAACCAGCCACTCACGTCTCTAGGATTTAGATTACATGGGCTCATGCATGCCCTTGAGGGTGTGAGGCTGCCCAGGACAGGCTCACATCTGAACACCATGAGACATTTCAGTGCCTGTGCTTGGAGTCCCCACACTTCCTAGACGTGGGGCATCTTTCCTCAGGCTTCCTCATGCTGGGTCTCTTCCACAAACGCTTTCCTTCCGGGCTCTTGGAGACTTGACTTTTTGTTTTGGCAGAATGGTTGCCTTCCATGTCACAGGCTCAAGACAGGGCCCCAAAGAGCCTGCAGGCCTTTGCAGGGTGCACTCAGGGAATGGCGGTAATACGGGGCCGGCCAGAGGCGGTGCTGTTTCTGTGGTGGCTTCTGAGGGTAGCGGGGAGAAGAGCTGGGCTGCCCAGGGTCGTCGGTCCTGCTACCTCCTGATAGCCAGGACTACCAGAGTCTAGCAAAGAAACATAAAGACTTGCTCATTCAATCCAAAAGTCAGATAAATAGCAAATCACTTTTTCTTGTTGAAGCCAGAAGAGTACATGGGTTAAACTTACACTAAAAGTGATTTGTTGTCATTGGGGAGGGTATGTGGTATGGTGAGTGCTGTGAAGTGTGTAAGTCTGATGATTCACAGACCTGTACCCCTGGGGCAAATAATACATTATATGTTAATAAAAATAATTAATAGAAAAAATGATTTGTTGTTTATCTGAAATTCAGATTTAACCGGGCATCCTGTTGGAGGATTCAGCCTTCTCCATACCCTTCACCCCACAGTTTGGCACTTCTCCATTGGATCAAAACATGGTTGACAGGGGCTCCCTTTCCCTGGGTGAGCTGCAGAGCCCCCAAAGAGGCCCAGTGGGAGCATGGACTCTGGAGCCTGTGGGGCAACTGGTCACCTACATATCCCCATGCCCATATTCACTCCTTGGTGCCTGGGACACAAGGAGCTCTGTGCTCACTGGCCCTGAGAGCCCTTCCCTGAGGGTGAGTCTGGAAACCTCCCCCAGGGAGCTTTTAAAGCAAATCACTGGACACCCAGTTGTGCTAGAGTGAAATTCTGGAGTGGTTTGCCTGGATGGCTACGTGAGCACAGCCTTGGAGCAGACGGCAGAATTCCTGGATGGACACCTATAGAATAAGGTCATGGATGTGTTCCTCCGAGGAGACAGTGAGTCGTCCCTAAATACAAAGACAGGAAGGATGTGAAGGCACCAAGAGTGCAGTCCTTTCATACTTGGATATATCTCTTCCGTGAGCTTTCTGGATCTTCCATGATGTGATGTGACCTCTTCCATAATTGTGATTTTTCACCAGAGTGTGAGATAAACGTGTACAGCTACAGATTTAATGGCAGAGAGTTCTTTCATATTTAAGTGTCATTTTCTTTTACCTCTGTGTCAGCGTATAGAACACAAAAAGCATAAAAAACGGAAAAAAAGTCTAAAGCTACAAAGGAACCATGGCTGTCAGGAGGAGAGCTCAAGGCAGTGGTCCCCAGATGCTGGAGAGTGAGGGTAGCTCAGGAGCACAGGGTGAGTGCACGCATCTCTGATGATTTGGGCTCTCCTGGGGAAGAGCCAGAAGAGCCAGAGAGCAGTCCAGTACGTGGGACCTAAAGAAGTTTGGGTGTGGTTAGTACTTGGTGGCTTTCTCATATAAGGACCTGGGGTGGTGGGATGCACCAGGATGGCCCAGGCTTCTGCGGCCATTATGCTTCAGCATCCCTGTTCAGTGGCACTCAGGTGGCCTATCATTCATAGCTACCAGGAAAGTTTCTTCACTGGTTGGGCAGTAGCAGAGCACAGCGGTGAATGGCAGAGGCAGCCAGTTTGTCCATTAGGGCGAACACTTCTGAGCTGGTTGATGGTACATGGTGTGGCCCAGTGGCCCAGCTGGCCAAGGAGGCAGCAGGCCTGGCCCTGGTGGGTCCTTTGTGGGAAAACAGCCGGGGAGGCCCTGGCCCTTGTGGGGTCGAGGCAAGCAGCAAGGGTGGGGAGGGAGTGGGGACTGGGAGCCGGTCATCTGGGCACGAGGGCATGGTGTGGCCTCTGCTGCAAGTAGGGCCTTCTCGATGGGCCGGCTCTCAGCTTTGTAGACAGAAGAGGAAGGTAAATAAAAGCGCTCCGGCTTATCGCACACCATATGGCCAGCAGACTGAAGCAGGCGCGAGGGCCTGGGTGTGTTTTGTTTAGGCTATCTTTAGGTATTTTTTTTTTTTCTTTTTTGCTTTAAGCCTATTCCAATTTTTTTTTCTCTTCCTCCTTTTCCCTAGAAGTTTTCTTTCCATATATGGTGATAAGTATCTCTATCGTAGAAGACTGAGCTTAACACCTGCCTCCCAGGCTAGCTGTGTTGTCCCACACTTTGTTCCCTTCTCAGCCCTGCGGGGGCCTTCGAGACACACAGAATTTCGTGGTAAGCCCCATCCTCCTGGGGGTGCCGGGTCCATTCTCAAGGGCTCACTGTGACCCACAGAGCTGAGGCAGGTCAGGCTGCTTCCCTGGCCTCTCTGCCTCAGAGTCCACATGCCCCAGTTCCTCTCCCCTCCCCCACCCAGGCCAGCCCAGTTTTGGGGACCGGCTCCCTCCTACTAGTAAAGTGGGCTGGAGGCATCTTGGGGGTCTTCCCGGTAGTCACAGAGGAAATCCCTCATATGCCCACTCAGCTTCAGGGCTCTCCACAGGCTGGCTTCAGCTCACATTTCTAGCCTCATCTCCTGATGACATCACACGTGCTCTGGGCTCTTGCCGAGGTTGAACTGGCTCCTTTTCTTCTGGAAGGTGCCTCACGTGGTTCCTCACCTTGATTTCGGGCTCACCCCAGTATGTCTGGCAGCTCAGTGATCAGAGCCCCGGTTTTTGTCAACACCATGAAAAACCATATACCCCTGCGTGGTTTTTGCTTTTTAAATTTTTTTTTTTTAAATTTTTATCTTAAACACACCTCCTGTGGTATCGTATTTCATATTTTTTCTTTAAATCAGCTGACATTTTGCCTCAAATTAAATAATTTGAAACAGAAACTTTGTGCCCTCCTGTACACAGAAAGCCAATTATTCTATCCCGAACAAAAAGTCACTGTAAAAGTAAATACGTTGAAGACACAACAATGTCATCCAACCCTAACTGGATTTCGTCTGCCAGAGTCTATGAAGAAGCCGCCCGCTCTTTCTGTGTGTGAGAAGGGGAAATTACGGAGTGCTGGGGAAGTGTTCACGACATACTGGCAGCTGCACGGAACTTTCCCCCTGACGCAGTCCCAGGGACTGGGAGGCCACTGACCGGGGAGTAACTTTCCAAATCTGTGGGTCCTGATACAGTGCCAGGGAAAACCACGTCCTAGCCCCGTCCCAGAAGGCCGGGCCGTGCTCTGCTTGGGTGGGGTGCACCCGACCCCTCTTGCCTGCTGAAGGTTGTCTGTTCAGGGCCCCATCAGTCCACAGCTGGCCATTGTCGTGGGCCCATTGGATGCCACCATCTACCACCTGTCTGGTGGAGCGTCTTCTGTGCCAGCTCCTTCCTGCTTTGGGAGGGTAGCCCACAGCGACTCCAGGCCACCTGAGCCTTGCTGAAGAGACGCAGTGGTCACCTGGAACGAGGGGTCCCAGGGCGTGTCTGGCCAAGGAGGGGCCTGTCCACCTCCCTGGGAGCCTGGTACTGGGAGGGGGTGGTGTGAAGAGGCAGGGGAGAGTTTCAGGTGTGTGGTCTACGCCGAAGACCGAACAAGCATGAGCTGTCATGGCTCCATTGTTTTCGGGTCTGTGTGTATTTACCACGGTAACATTCGCGCTCCGGCCTCAGGTCCTGCACGGTGCCTCGAGAATCGATCCCTGGTAAGCCGGATGCTTGTGTGAGTGCCGGGCAGGTGGGGGCCTCTTCAGGAGCTGGGGACCAGGGCAGCAGCCCGCGTCTGTACAGGGAGGAGGGGAGAAGCCCAGGCACGGCCGAGCATGGCGTGGGTGATGTCATCCCCAGCTCCGAGGAACAGCCAGCCCACTGGAGGCCTTCAGAAAACTTCCAGTGAGCAAAGCCATGTGTCAGACGCTGTCCAAAGAGCCAAGAACAAGGATTAATGGAACAGGGGGAGAAAAGCCCCCACCCCGCCGCAGACAAGGGAATATGAACGCGCACCAGCTTTGCTGAGCAGCCGCGGATGTTCATGTGGTTGTGCTCTGGTGTTGGGGACGGTTTCTCGAGGGAGTTCGAACCTGAGGGACTGCAGCTCCTTTGTCGCTTACGGGGGCAGGTGGTCCGCCCGGCTTGGCAAGCTGGGCATCTCGGGGCACCAGGGCTCCTCAGAGGTCACGCCGTGGGCTCTGCCCACGTGGTCCAGTCTGTTTCTGTTTCTACATCCAACGAGATGCCTTCGGCCCAAGCTCCACTCACAGGACAGCCTGTGAGTTTGTGGGGCCTTGGGCTGTACTGAATGCACTGGTCAGATGTTGGAGGCTTTTATCTTAAGTTTATGAAGCCATAGTTAAGAGAGATTAAGTTGGAGTGTGTAAGAACCTCATGAGGAAGGAGAGAAAGGGAAACAGCGAGATTGCCTTTTTTATCTGGACAGTACTTTGTTAAACCTTTTGCTCATCTTGAGAAGTCAAAGAAATAGCTAAAAAAAAAAGTTGTAGGATTTGGAAAAAAGGGGTGCAGATCTTAGATGGAGGAAGTCATCTAAAACTTTATTTTAATTGCTAGTATATGTACATAGTCAAAACAAATTTTGATTAACTGAACTAGAAGGTATACAGAGAAAGGACATCTCCTACCCGCTCTGTTTCTCATTCAGAAGCGACCATGGTTCCATTTTCTTGTGTGTTTCGTAAGTGCGGGTCAGTAGACACACAAAGTTGTGTGCGTATATCACCTCTGAACATGGAAGGCAGCACACCATCACACACAGTGGTGCAGCTTACTTTTTTTTTCTAGAATGTCCCATAAGATGGGTAAACAGATTTTGGTAAATCCGTACAGTGGACTACCACTCAGCAATGACAATGAACTACCAATGTACACAGTCACATGTATATGCACATGTGTATAACGTGTGACAGCGTATGTCTGCCTGTGTGCAATGACATGACAGATCTCAAAAGCAAGATGCTAAGTGAAAGACACCAGACATAAATACTACTAGTAGTATAGCAGTTCCATTTCTATGACACTGTGGAAAAGGCCAACTCAGCGACAGAAAGCAGATCGGTGGCTTCGGGAGCCAGGATGGGGAGGAGATGGGGTGATTAAGTGAGTAGAGGCAAGAGGGACCTTTTCAGGGTGAGGAAAATATTCCGGATCATGATTGTGGTGATGGTTATATGATTGAATGCATTTATTAAAGCCCGTCAGAGTGCATAGTTAACATTAGTCAGTGTTACCGTATGTAAGTCATATTTCAATCAAACTTATTTCTTAAAAAATGTATCTGGGGAGATTCTTCCATATTGGTGCTTGCAGTGTCCCCATTTTCTTTCATGTCTGCATGGTGTCCTGGTTGAAAGACTGTCCCTTCATTTATTTAACCTTCCTGGGGATCTTCTCAGTGCCATCTCCAAGCTGACATCACCTGGAGTTTGTAGGGCAGTAATCTCACTTTGCTTCTCTACGTGTGGCTCAGGGTTCCTTTTCCGAAAACCCTCAACTTGCCTTGGGAAGGGCGATGAAACGGGACTGAAATGTCCCCTCCACCTGCAGTCATTTCTTCGTCCCTGCTTCAGGTCTATAGTGTCCTGGTTGAGGGTTTGTTGGGAACCCTGAAGAGGAGAGATGGAGGGGCCCTGGTGGTCCCCCAGGTGACCTTGGACATGTGTCTTAGGCAGGATGAGCCTTTCAACCATGGGGTACCCCAGGAAAACTGGGAGTATCCTTCTTCCTGTAGTTAGCTTTGTCCCTTTGCCGGTCCTCTTTGGCCAGAGGTGGCACAGGTAGGCTGAGTGTTTGCTAACGGCATGCTAGAAAGTAGGGCATGGAAAGTGGGGGCTGAGATGGGTCCACCTGATCTGGGGGGAGCTTCCATCATTGATCATCTCAGTTGTAGAGCTGCTCCAGTGATGCACTCTGGTCACACAGATGTCACTGAGGGGCTGGAGGCAGGGCTCTGGAGACCGTGCTTGAAGCCAGCCCCCAGAGTGTGGTTGCTTTGACCACCTCCTCCACGAGACCATGTGGTGCAGAGCTGGAGAGCAAACTGAGGAGGGATCATGAATTCAGGGAGTGTGGTGGATGTTCCACATGGGTGATGATATCCTCCGTGAGTGCCATGTGGCCACTGATTTCTTTGCTGGGTGGAATGAAGTCTTTGGCATTTGAACAGTGTCCAGGAGACCTGACGATTAGTTAAAGTACAATAATTCTAAAACAGTGGCTTTGCCCACCTCTCTTTTTTTTTTTTAAGATTTTTTATTTATTTTAGAGAACACGAGCGAGCAGGGGCAGGGACAGAGGGAGAAGCAGACTCACCGCTGAGCAAGGAGCCAGACATGGGGCTTGATCCCAGGACCCAGGCACCCCATCTCACCTTTTTTCCCCCTGGAAACAAAGCTGATATAAATACGGAGCCATGGCATTGACACGAATGGCTTTATCATAGGCTTTTTTTTTTTTCTTGGTACTTTGAGACAAGCCTTATATCAATTGTGGGTGAAATTTTCATTTTAAGTGACAGTTTTCTCTTCATAGTTATGTACTCTGGGTTTAGTATGTTGTTGATACCCTTATAACACTAACATTCTTTTGAAGTCACACATGATAATGTGTTCTTACTGATTTTGTCTCTGTATTTGAGATATGCTTTTAAAGGATTACAAGGATTTTCTTTGCCCCTCCAACCTGAAGCTTACGTGTTTATTGTAAGAGTGATTTCCTTCAAAGTAATCATCTTTCAGTGGTTCCTGTTTTGGAATTTCCTCCATGGTTTTTTCATTTTTTAAAAAAATTAAGATATGAGGCACCTGGGTGGCTTAGTCGGTTAAGTGTCTACCTTTGGCTCAGGTCATGATCCTGGGGTCCTGGGATCGAGCCCACATCTGGCTCCTTGCTCAGCAAGAATCTGCTTCTTCCTCTCCCTCTGTCTCCTCCCCACTTCTCACGCTTGCTCAGTCTCTCTCAAATACATAAAATCTTTTAAAAAATAAGGTATAATTGATAAATAATTGATATAGATTAGTTTCAGGTCTGCATAAGGATTTGCCCTATGTTTGTGTTGTAGAGTGGCCCTTACAGTAATTCTAGTTACCATCTCTCACCACACATAGCTACAAATTGATTTAAGATTTACTCTCTTAGCAACTTTGTAATATTATTAACTGTAGCACATACTGTATATTACATCCCCAGGACTTATTTATTTTAAAAGTGGAAGTTTGTACCTTTTGGCCCCCTTTACCCACCCACCCCCATCTCTAGCAGTCACGTCTGTTCTCTACCTGGGAGTTGTGTTTGTTTTAGAGTCCACATAGAAGTGAGATCATAAGGTATCTTTCTCTAGATGACTTACTTCACTTAGCATAATGCCCTCAAGGTCCATGCATATTGTTGCAAATGGCAGGATTTCCCTCTTTTTTAATGGCTGAATAATATTCTTGTGTGTGCGTGTGTGTTGTGTACACCACATCTTGCCCATTCACTCATCGCTGGACACTGAGGTTGCTTCCATATCTTGGCTGTTGTAAATAGTGCTACAGTGAACATGGGAGTGCAGACAAGCTTTTCAAATTAGTGTTTTTGTTTTCTGTGAGTGAATACTCAGGATTAGAATGACTGGATCATATGGTAGTTCTGTTTTTAAATGTTCACATTTCATTAATGGTAAACTTTTGGAGTTAATTTGAATTTTAAAAGCAGGAGGATTTAATTTCTCTGTGACCCTCTCTAGTAGATAATAGTCTATCTGGGAAAAAGTGAGGTGTGATAATATGGAAATTAGTAAAGAATTTGTTGAGCCACCCTCCCTTGGAAAATGATTCTTACTAACAGAAAAATTCCCATGATAACGGAAGCTGCAAACACGAATTGAGCATTTATTTAGTTCTTGCCAGTCATTGTCCATTCCTACTTTTACACTTCATTTTTCTCCTCACACTAACAAAAGAGATTGTTACTATTGTTGGCCTTCTTTGGGGGGTTTAGAAGACAAGGAAGGCATAGAGGAGTGAAGGAACTTGCCCAGGACCTTCCAGTTGACAAGGAGCAGAGGTGGGATTTGAACCCAGCAAGTGTGGTTCCCAAGGTCTGCACCAGCACACCATAGCCCCTTTCGAAAGCTTAAGCCACAACAAATGAATACTTGTATGCCAGGTACTCTTCTAAGGGCTTTGCCTGGATAAAGAGGGCGTATAACAGGCCCAATGTCTAGAGCTAGCGAGAGTCTTTATTGGATGAACACATGGCCAGCACAGGTGTAGCACAGGTGGGCCAGCACAGGTGGCAGTCCTTGATGAGCACATCACATAGCAATAGTATGCTGCTGGTGACCAGCTCTCAGGGGAGGAGGCCTGAGCTCGAGCATTTTGCCAGTCTGCCTGGTATGGCTATTCCCACCATGGCTGATTCCATCCTATCAATGTGACATCACGGGGGGGGGGTGGCGTTGGGAAGAAATGCACTGTAGTGTGCTATGGTATATCATTCCCATGAGAGACTATGCCAGATCAGATCTGATAACCTTAAGAACACAGGTAACAGTAAAGCATAATAGAATAACTAGGAAGTGATGAGTTTTGAGTATTTATTACCCACATCAACTTAATATAATTCGCTTGATTGTAAGCTTACCCAGTTTGGTAATGGCTGTTATCACCACTGGCTCATGCACGTTCTGAAAGTTGAACAGTTGGCTCCCACAAGCCTGCAGCAGCATGTTGCACTGGCCATGACCACTTTGTCTGGTGTGTTTGTCTCTCATTCCATCATAGCACTCACGTCCTGCCTTACACACAGATGTTTGATTATCAGTGTCTTTCATTCTTGTTTCCTGTGGGGTTTTTTTAGATTGACAAATAATTGGAAAGTTAAATTTGTGGGGTTAGTTTAACCACCAGACCACAGCTTTTTTATTTGTACATTTGGTTCAGAGACACTCTGCATTTAGATTGAAATGTTTAGATGGTTTAATAGTTTCCAGTTAAAGTAATGAAAAAGATTTTATTTAAATTTATGGAGGTAGCCATTCCTCACTCCCTACCCCATATGCATGTTGGGATTCTGTTCAGCAGCCCCTCTACACACCAAAGAATAATGGACTGCTTGTTCAGTTGTCTTAGGGGAGAGAAGGGGCCTGATGAAGGGGAGATTACCTCCCTTAGGCCAGTTTTAAACCCTAGCAATCCCCTTACCTCTGGAGGCTGTTCGGCCCAGGCATGATTAGTGTAAGGTCGGCAAGGCTTTTTCTTTCCAGTTGCAGTAATCACAAGCACCGTATGGAGGTGGCCCAAACTGTATTGTTTTTCTTTTCTTTGTTGTCTTCACTCCCTCCTGAGGCCTCTATTCCCAAGGCCATCTGGAGGGTTCTCTGGCCCAATAAGTGAGCTCCAGGCGAATCAAGAAGCGCCAGGCCTAGGACCCACTTCGTGTTGTTGCTGGTCCACCAGCTGCATGATCCCTCCCATCTCTTCCCAAGTGGAGCACTTGTATCCGAGACATGTCCAGCTCCATGTTCGAGGGCCCGTGGTGGCCTGTGAATGCAGGTGGGTAAGCCGAGTGGACCCAGCCACAGTGTCTTACTGCAGAGGCAGTGGACCGTGGCGCCAGCTCGCTGGGCACCAAGTGCTGCTTCTGGGGCTGACTGTCGGCTGGAGGGAAAGGTTGCAGCCCAGCCTGATAATGAGCAGTTCTGTGTTTGGGTGGGTGCTGCAACAGGGGAAGTGGGGGAAGAGAGCTCCCTTTGTGCCAAGCTGCACATCAAGACAGGCTGTGGATAAAGACTTCTGTCAGAGTGTGGTGACTCTTATCTGGGTGTAAGGGTCACAGTGGGGGGCTGGTCCAGGGAATTCTTCTTCTGAGAAAAAGTCCAAGCTGGCTAAGCATTTGAAGGAGATGACTCTGTAATAGGCTCACTTGCTTCACCACATCTCCTTTGCTCCCTGGAGTGGAGGTAAGACACTGATTGGGTCACTTGGGGGCTTCCAGTACCAGGCCCTCTTCAAGGAGCCCTCAGTTCTCCCTGAACTCTGAGTGCAGCAGGGTACCCTTGACTTTCAGAGGAATTCATTCAGCCACGAGGAATGGAGATGTGGCTTTGGGGCTTAAGCACATCCATCGACCTTTCCCCAGGTTGTAAGACTTCTTACAGGAGGAAGAGAGGTGGCCGGTGCTCTTTCAGAGGCTCACGGATGCCTTTCTCATGACCTTTCGGTTATCCAGGAAGTCCGTAGTGAGTGCCTACCTTGTCCTGGGCCGTGTGGGCCCTCAGGTCCACCTGTGAGCAGACGGAAATCCATGCTCTCTGGGAGCTTACATGCCGGTGGAGAGAGACAGGCGATAGGCACAATAAAGGAGTAACTTCAGTTGTGTTATGTGATGAGGGCCCTGGAAAAAGAAAACAACTAGGGTTGGGAGGATAGGGTTGGGTTTCATGGAGGTCAGGGTGGCCTTACTGAGAAGGTGGGATTTGGGCAGAGACTTGAAGGAGACAGGGAGCGAGCAAGGTGGGTTCCTGCAGGAACCGATCAGACGGGGCCCCGGGGATGTGAGATGTGTTTGAGGAGGAACAGTGAGGCTGTGGGAGAGAATAAGGGAGAGGAGTCTGAGTGGCCGTGGTGGGTGTGGGGCAGACCCCATCAGGGCCCACAGGCCACGGAGAGGACTTTGTGTTTCTTCTGAGGGTCTGAGCAGAGCAGTGACGTGGTCTTACCTTCCGCTTTGAAGTAAGGGCTCTTACTTCGAAAGGACCCTTCTCGCTGCTGTGCTGCAATGCACTGTGGGAGGTGGGATAGGGAAGGACACGTCTAGGGGATTCTGCAAGCATTGGGGAAGAGAGCTTGGTGACTCTGCCTGGGGTGATCGCGGTGGGGCTCAGGAGAAGTGGTTGCACTTTGCATTCATTTTGAAGGTGGAACCTGAGGTTTTGATGGTCAGGTGTCAGGGAATGAGATGTCCTCGTGGACTCCAGGATTTTCAGCCTGAGTAACTGGAAGCAGGGAGTAGTCAGTGGTGGTGTTTTCTTTGACTAGAACTGGGAAGGTTGCATGTGGACCAGGTTTTAAGTTCATATTTAGACACACTGAGTTAGAAGGGCCCCCGAGATCATGAAGTGGACATGCGTGTATATGAGTCTGCAGTCTGAGGAGTGGTCTGGGTCGGAGGTATAAGTTTGGGAGTAAGCAGCAGATAGATTGTATTTAAAGCCATGAGATTTGACGAGGTCACCAAGATGAGGGAGAGAGAGGAGGGAGGAGGAAAGACATTCCTAGAACATTAGGAGCACCTTTTTCTCATGATCCCAGGGGGGCTGCTGAGTTCCAGCTACTGTGTCTGCTTTCCATGCATGGAGAAGGGCAAAAGGTCTTGCCATCTATCTGATCTGAGGCCCCTGTAAGGAGTCTCCAGTGACTTCTGCCAACTCACTGACCATATCTTTTTTTTTTTTTTTTTTAAGAATTTGTTTATTTGAGACAGAGAGAGCACCCAAGTGGAGAGGCAGAGGCAGAGGGAAACACAGACTCCCCACTGAGCAGGGAGCCAGATACAGGGCCTGATGAGATCATGACCTGAGCTGAAGGCAGACGCTTAACCGACTGAGCCACCCAGGCGCCCCTCACTGGCTGTATGTTTAGGGAGGTTGGGAGATGTCAGTTTGGGTTGGACATCCTACAGACATGGAGCTAGTGTCACTGAGGAACTGAATTTTTACTTCAAGGTTAAACTTAAGTAATCACATGGGACTTGTAGCAACCATATTGGACAGTGCTGATGTTGAAGTCTGATTCTTATAGAAGAAGGAGGGGTGCACACAGGGTAGGGAACTTGCAGGTTCTGGGACGGGAGGGCGTGGATTCTTCATAGGACACTGGTCACATAAGTTGAGCCTTATAAGCCAAATGGAAACATAAATTAGTGGGTTGAAATTAAATTGTTTCATTTTGTACTTACATATGGGGATTAAAACCCGAGTTTCAGGAATGCCACAGACGGTAGCCCCTCTTTCCAGGGTTCTTTTGGAGCATACGTGCGTGCACATATGTGCCTGTATCCACACACATAGAGTCCACGGGCCATATACAGTGGGGGGCAGGGAGCAGCGTTAGCACTAAGCAAATCGGTCTTTCATCCTGAGTCAGTCATTTGAGCAGTGTCACAACCTTGCATCTGATGTCTTCTGTTTTCGTCCCTGCGGCATGAAACTCTATACACAGTGGCAGCCCAGAGCACAAAGATGGAGTTGCTGGGTCCAAAGGGAGAGGGTCTTAAGGTTTGAAACCCATTACAGGACTGCCTCGTAGTTTATAAAGGCCCTCCTTCCTGATGCTCACGCAAGCCCTGGCGGGAGCGATGCCCTGTAAGCTCAGCATCCGTGCAGCATGGCCGCTGAAGCCCTTTCCCGAGCGCTGGGCCAGGAGGGGCAGGTCGGTCTGGTCCTTCATGCGGTCCTGTGCCGACGTCGTCCAGCCTCCGTTTCCTCAGCTGATAGCGAGAAGACTGTTGACTCCATAGCAGGTGGCCGGGAATCATGGGGCCCCTTTTCTCTTCTCTAGCCCATAAATCTGTGGCTGAACCTTGCTGCCTCTCTGTTCGGAGTGGGCCAAGACTTGTTTCATAGGTGTTCAGGGGATCTTTAATGACTAGAAGCAGATGGTGAAAAGAAACTAGAAAGTATGGCACAGACAAGTCTCCATGGGAAGAGAGGAGGACATCTGGGAGCACCATCGACCCCTTCCTTCACCTGGAGCTGAGCAAGTTGGAAAGGTGGAGTTGCCTTCATGGGTCGGTTTACAAGGGCCTCTTAGACTTCAGCGTGCGCACTGGTCACCCGGGGACCCCGTGGAGTGTTAGGCTCAGACCCTGATGCAGCAGGCCCGGGTGGATTTCACCCCCATGCTGCTGATGCACAGATCACACTCTGCGAAGCAAGGAGCTGGAACAGATCCATGAGTTATAAGTGGAGTCAAAGGATGAAGACCATCATCCGGCAGTCTCCCAGGCATCAGAAGCTCGGGGGGATCAGAGGGGCCAGCTGCCTCTGTCCTCATACTGCTGCTGAGAGTGTCCCCCATCAGGGAGGAGGGATCATGGACGGGCTAGTAACACGCTGGCGTGGCCGTGGCCTCATGCGACCCACTGGTTCACGCTGAGGCCTGGCGGTAATGGAGGCGTGTCTTGTACAGGAGGGCGGGTGTGGGCTGCAGCCTCTCCTGTTCACCCACAGCCTGGTGCTTGAAGGATGGTCTTGTCAGCACTCAGCTTACTGAGCGTAGCTTTTCTGGCAGTTTTGTTTAACTTCACTGGAGTGTTTTGGGTACAACCATGTCAGAAATCCATTTCTCTTCCCCAAAGACTAGGAACTTCTTGAAGTACAAACTCTTATTAAGCAGAATTATTTAAAAAATTTTTTTCTTTCCTTCTTTCTCTCTCCCTTGGGTCTGCTCTCTCAGAGCCAACAGGATGAGAAACAACTTAGATTGTATGGGTTCTTCCCACATTTGAGAGAAAACGGTGGTCACATGAGTTTTCTTCCTAGACTCCTGGTGACCTCTGTTTTGAGGATGGGGAAATGCTGGTTGGAGTGGATGTTGATGGCAGAAAGAGTGCTCTCACACAACCAGCCAGGGAAGCCCTCACACTGAAGAAACCCACCTCTCCCAAGGGGCTTCCTACAGATGGCTTTTAGGGTCTTCTCCCAAGACAGATGTGGACCTACATCATTATAGCTGGAATAATGGGGCCCCGAAGAAAAGTTTGTCCATATGCGTCCCACATATTTTGTGTGAAGAAGGAAATTGCGGGGAACAGGAAATTACTGCTTTTTCTAAATGCTGCATTGGGGTTGTGCAAATAAAAAGAGAATAAGCAGCAATGATAACTGATAATTATCTTTTATTGGACATTTACTATGTGCTAAGTGTTTTACACATACAGTTAGTCCTTATAAGAACCCAGTGACATAAAATATTATACACAGAATTCCATTGTTATAGTTCTCTATACATATATGGACAAAATACAATTCCATTTTAGAGTTGTCAAATCTAACACCTGAGCCTTTAATTTACTCAGGACCTCACAACTGCTCCGCAGCAAAGTCTTGAGTTTGAATCCCATCTGGTAACTTAGTAGTTCTGGGACCTTGGACCAATTATGTAATCGTAACACTGAGACCCATAAGAAAGGGTAGTTACTGTAATGGTGACAACAGCTCAGTCCGAGGAAGAGAAGGCCCTGGCTCTGGGGGGGCCTGTCTCCAGGCAGATCTGCGCTTCGGTTCCCACATTGGTTGGAGAACTTGACTCACTGCCGCACGTGCCTGTCCACATCTGATGCAATCTGTCCAGAGAGAGGCTTGGGGTGGGTCAGTGAGCCCACAGTAGGGGCGTGGCCTGGGGAAATGGAGGTTCTCTGTCCTCTTTGGTTTTCCCAGTCTGTCTTTGGCCTCAAACATTTAAAGAGTAAAAGTCAGTTAATTGTCCTGAGGACCTCGGGGTTTGGTTCGTGCATTCAGCCCACCAGTACGTATGTGTTGGGCACCAGGTGCTACAGAGTGCAGGGGAACGGGGATGAAAAAGCCCCAGGCCCCCCTCCTTGAGAAGCTCAGATTCTCACATCTGCATTTGAGTCATGGTCTTATTTGGCTGCACGTCAGCTTCGCCTTTCTCACCCCATGCTCTCTGCTTTGAGTTTCCTTTGACCTGCATCACTGATGTGATGACCCATGTCCATGTGGGTGGGATGTGGCCCATAATGTGGGCCACTCTGTTTGCTGAGCACCCACCAGACAGTGCTGAGCCCCGGAGGGGTGGAGCACGGTTGGACCCAGCCCCTGCCCCCGAAAGAACCACTTCTGAGCTGTGGCCTCTGTTCTGAGACCTTCTGGACTCCTTGCACTTTCTCCTGTGGCTCCCCTCCCACTCCCCCCCTGCCCAAACCAACCCTTTCCAGATCCAGCTGCGAGGCTCCCTCTCCAGAATGGCTGCCTGCTACTTCAATTCCTCTCCTCTCTTCCATTCCTCAGGTGGGCTGAGGCCTTATTCTCTCTTGTTATTTGGTGTCCTAGTCTTCTCGGGCTGTCATAGCAAAATCCCATAGACTAGGTGGCTTCAACAACAGGAATTTTATATCCCCAGTTCTGGAGGCCAGAAGTCCAAGATCAAGGTGTAGGTGGGGCTGGTTTCTTCTGAGGCCCCTCTCCTTGGCTTACAGACGCTACCTTCTCCTTGTGTCCTCCCTTGGTTCTCCCTCTGTGCATGTCTGTGTCCTAGTCACCTCTTCTTATAAGGACAGCAGTCATACTGGATTAGGGCCGACCCTGAAGACCTCACTTTAATTAATTACCCTGTCTCCAAATACAGCCACACTCTGAGGTACTGGAAGCTAAGGCTTCAACGTAGGAGTTTTGGAAGGACACAATTTTGCCTGTAACACTTTCGTACTTCCTGTCTGTCACCTTTAAGGCAGGGAGCTTAGGACATCGGGCATGGTTACCCTGGCCCATGCCTCATATGGAGTAGGACTCTCCAAAATCTTTGTCAAATGAAGGATTAGCTTCCAGTATCATTTCTTCCTTACTGTCTATTTCAAAGGATGAGTAGAGTTCATGGACTGAAGTTCGAAGGAGAGATTTATTTATTTTTCCTGATGTAATGAATTCAACTTCTCTGACCCTGGAAAGAATTTGCTGGATAAAACCGCATGAACACATACACACAAAACATTACCATTTTGGGGTCATTTATTTAAAAAATAAGGAATTGCTTTCTGGATAATCTCTCCCCTTGGCTATAAACGTAATACTGGGAACAAGGCAGGGCCCAGCTATTTACCCCACGGTGTTGGTATGAGAATAAAATGAGACCTTGCTTGTGTGCTAAACCCAGCACACTGGAAAATAAGCAAACGCATTTGTAAAAGTCTTCTATAAATCCACTGAGGTAAATTGAGGCAGGTGCCCTCATCACCTTTTTTTAGTCCTTTGTAATTTTGCTTTTTATTTAATCCCAAAGGCCCACCAGGTGGTGACTGTGGAGTCCCATTTGAACTCAGCCTCACCTGCCTTTTCATATTATTTAATCTGGCTCAGAAGAAATGGGGGGGGGACCCAGACAATTTCAGAAAGTGGTCCAAGGCCATTGCCATGTATAGAAAGTCAGCTCTGTGGGTCACTGGGATGCCTGATGGCAAGAAGTCGATTTAGGTGACAGGGAATCTTGCCTAGTCCCTAAGTCAGTGGTGGATTTTTTACTTCTATCCAGGAAGAGTTGTCCCCAGAGTGGTAAGTTTAGAGCAGTGCTGCCCAATAGAAATATAATATAGGCCACATATATAATTGTAAATTTTCCAGTTGCCATGTTGAAAAAGTTAAACAGATGAATTTTAATAACATTTAACCCAATATATAATCAGTAGAAACATTAATGAAATACATATTTTTATGCTAGGTTTTTGAAACTCAGTGTGTATTTTAGGCACATGTTACATTACATGCTCACTAGACACATGTGGATAGTGGCCACCATATTGGACAGTTGGCATATTGGTCTAGAGTCAGACCTCCTACCTGGGATTGCTGCAGGGACATGAGTGTGAATTCGTATATGTGAACTCATTTCCTTAATCAGCTAATAGTAAAAGTACAGCTCCTAGCACCTGAGGTTCCGAGAAACACTTTAATATTGTAGAGGTTGCCCTCATGCTTCGAATAGGAAGCATGCTTCCTTATTTCCTGAGCTGGAGTTTCTGGGGCCCAAGTGTCCATAAACAGGGTGGGGCGGGTCTGTGCAATCTTTTCAGCATTTCAGAAAGCCTGCGGGAGGCCCAGGGGTGGCCATCCAGCTGCTGACAATGTCGGCTTCATTGCTCTGAGCTGGGGTGTTCGCCCAGCTTGCTGGTGACCCTGTGCTGCTTAGCTTTTGACAGTATCGTCAGGCTTCCTGGGGTCACACCGGAGGGCATGGGACCGAGGGAGTGGGTAAAGAACCTCTTGGGGCTATTGAGGCCCACAGTTCCGGTGTCAGTGCTCTCCCCCATGGTGCAAGGACAGACCTTCCAGGGACTCGTTTGTCAGCCCTATGAGCACTCAGCGCCCCTGCACGGTACAAAAGATGGATGAAGGAAGCTTAAGTGCTTCCTGTGTTGAAGTCAGGGTGTAAGCATTTCCCGTGTGCCACTAAAAATGCTCTCCACCTGCGTGGACAGCCTGGGAAATGCAGCTCTGGCCGGCCTTCTCCTCTGGCCTCAGCTGCTCCGAGGGTGGGGTTTCCCCTCTTCCCACAGCAGGGAGCCACAAATAGAGCATGGGGTGGGGGTGGCCATTGTAGGTGTCCTTTGGTCCTGGCCACCGTGGCTGCAGGAGGATTCCATGGGGTTTGGCAGCCCATCCAGCTCAGGTGGTGCACAGTACCCGAAAGTCCTTCCTGACACTGAACCAGAGGCCGCCTTCACATCACACACGCACACACACACACACCCCCCTACCCCTACCTACCTACCTACCTACCTACCTGGTTCTGGGTCTGCCAGAGTAGCCCAGGCATTTGTCTTTCCCACCAGTGCTCTACTCTCTCTTTCCTCAGGGGCTCCATGTCCCTGTTCCTTCGTTCTCCGGTTTGTTACTGCACTGGTGAGACATCCATCCTCTTTTTTTGTTCTTCTCTTCCTTTGTATCCGTCCTTCAGCCAAGCAGTGCCCCCCATCCCCCACCCTCCCACCAAAGGTCAGTGAGAAACAAAGGAGAAAAAACTCAAACAGCCCATTTTCTGTTTCTCCACAGCAGTGTAGGGAAGATGCTGTAATAAGGTTAAATGGATGTGCTGATTCCTTCCTGTTGACTTGTTCCCTCTGAGGGGCAGCTGCCCTCTCACCTGGCATCCCCGCTGGCTTGACTCTTGACTCTGGCTTGACTCTTCCAGCACACTGGAGAATGTACTAGGCGGGGTTTAACAGTGATGTTCCTGTTTAGGCTCTCCTGAATCTGACATCCATTCGTCTTTCATCCTGTGCTTCCCCAGGCTGGATGTCCTCCTTCCCTCCTCCTCGTAAGAGAATGTTAGCATATAGCACATACTATCCTTCCCTGATCAGGCAATGAGCCTCAAAGTTCCGTAAAGCCTAGGGTACAACAAGGGTAGTGCTGGCAAGAAGTAGACGTGGCTTCAAAGAGGTTTGGGATGATTTCACTGAAGACAAATCCCCAGCAGGCCCTAACAGATGCTAAGACATTTGGCATCAGGGACTGTCCCGTTCCCACCATACACCCGGCAGCAGACTACCTGGCGTTGCCTCAGCCCTCAGTAAACGCTCACTGACTGTGAGAGGAAGCTGGGCTGTGTCTAAGGCGGACCTGCACCCAAGGCACGCTGCTAGGACTTTATGGTGTTATAGCGTGTACATTTAAGTCGGTGATCCGCTCTGAGTGTGCTTCTGTGTGTCCTCCTGGATATCATAAAACAGGTATGAGTAAGAATACTTTGTTCGGTTGTGACCGTAAATACCTGAGTATCCGACCGCAGGGCCTGAAGGCCTGAAAAACCCGTTGCCTGAGAGGTGCTACGTTTTAAGTTTGGCTGCAGAGAAGGAAGCCAGCAGCTCCCGAAATGTGGGATTGTCCGAGCTCCATGGTGCGCTGAAGTGGGGTGTGTTCAGCCTTCCTGGGAGCGGGGGTGCGGGCACTGCTCAGCTTGGAGCTCCGGGGTCTGAGGGAGGAGAAGCCTTCCTCCCTGTTCTGGATGTGGCAGCTACTGTTGTTAAAGATCCTACTTGTTCCTCATTCCACCCATTACTGTCAGGCCGCAGCAGATATCTTTGGGTGTCTGACAGTCCCTTTTGGAGGGTAGGTTCCTACTTGTGGCTTTGCTGGGCCAACGTTCCAGCCACTTGCCGTCCTGCTGATGTTGGCATGGTCACGAGTGCTGCTGTCCTCCTCCTCTGTCCCATCCCTCTAGAAGTCCAGCCTCATGTGCAGGAGACAGTGGGCCTGGCTGGGTTTCTCACCCCTTTTCTGCCATCCTGGGGGTCAGCGGCAACGTGGGTCATTCTTACGGAACCATCTTTGATGACACCCAGGTCCCTGTTTAAATCACATTGACAACACAAAGAATATCATCTTTTACACCAGCATTTCCCAAAGCTAGCATGTTTCTTCCCCATGGGACAGACACCGGTTTTGTGTCAATAACAGAATAAAGTTTTATCATCAAATGAATTTTGGAAAATACTGCATTTCACATAGGACAGGTTTGCTTATTCCTGGACCTTCCTGGGCTTTGGAAGCCCATGTGTACCAGTCTTCAGGGGACACTTGACTGCAGAATGCTTTCCTCACCTGAAGTTTAAAAGATTTTGCTACCATGTAGGGCTTTTCTCTCTAGGAATTTGTTTTCTCTAAATTATTTGGCTTTACACCTTCCTGTGCCTTTTCTCCCTACCCACACAGTTACCTTTTTGTAGCTTCAGATTTTAATAACAGTGATGATTTTTCACACCCAGAGATTTTCCTCTAGGTCCTTCTCATCAGTAAGACCCGTTTAAAGGTATGGCAGGCCCTAGTAACAGCCTCTAGGGCCGTCACCATCTATAGACCTCCATCGGTCCTGCAGTGCCTTAATTGTTGTGCTGTATTTTTAGTGGCCTCCTACACTGTGGAGGACTTTCTGAAAGCCCATATCTCGCGCTAAATTTAGCCTGGCTTTCAGCAGGCGTGATTGATTGCTGGTCTTAATGGAAGAAAATGTGATCCTCTTTCCTACTCCCCATCATTAGATTTTTACTGATTTATGATGAGAGGAAGCAGCCACTGGATAAGTGGGTGTCTTTTTAAAAATTGTGACACATCACCAAGATGGATATATATTTGGCCCTTTACTTGAACAGGCATCTGTTGAATGCCTATTACTGCAAACCTTCTGCGGGCCTAGGGCCCTCACACTTTGGCTGAAGGGCCATGGAGCTCCAGCCACACCTGTCCCCACCCAAGCTTAATGAGGACATATGGGCTAAAAGAAGGCCAGAGGATTAACAGACATTCCAAGAGACCAGCCCTCCGGAGGAGTGGAAATGGGTATTAGGATTCAAGGTATACGTGAAGGTTAAGGGTTTGAACAAAACAGGCTGGGTCTTGGACTTCTGTAAACCTGTCCCGTGTCATTGCTGACCCTGGGGTCAGTGGCTCTCTCGCAGCGAGCAAGGGCCGGAGTGTTGCCTGACTTGCACCTCTGCACTCCTCAGCCGGGGGAACTGAGGCACACTTCCCACCTCCTGGGCCCCCCAGTGTCCTCCCCTGGGGAATGGATACAACATGGGATTGAGGGAGGATTAACAGAGGTAGTGGAGGGTGCTTAGCACATAGCTGGTGCTCCTTATGGTCCATTTCCTCTCCCTTCCCTGGCCTCCTTGGGGGCCGATGTGTTCCCAGGGCTGCTGGGTAAAGGCCAGGTTGGCTGATGCAAGCAGGGGCATGCCTCGTTGTGGATAGTCCTGGGCTGGGGTGGTGTTATACATGGGACTGGCAGATAAGCTGTTCAGACTTCTCTGGTCTCAAGATGCCTATAAAGTGGGTGGGAGGACAAGGCCATGGAGACAGTGGAATTTGCCTTGCATTCTATATAGATGGTAAGGACCTCAGAGAAATGAGTCCATATCCAGAGCATTCCATCATGGGCACATACCCTCAAGACAGTGACCTTGCCTCCCATATTTCTCTCTCTCTCTCTGTATAGATATAATTTATTTTTAATAATTTAATAACTCATTATAATTTATTTTTAGTCTTTTTAAAATTTTGAAATCATTTGACTCATAATAAGTTATAAAAATGGAAAATATAGAACGTTCTCACGTACCCTTTATGCGCCTGTAACATCTTACCTACCTGTAGAACATTATCAAAACTAGGGCGTATAATACCATACTTTTTCTTTTTTTCTTTTTTTTAGAAAGACTACCCAGCTCAAGACTAGGAATCTGTTTGCAGCAAGTTATTTGAGTTGGTCCTATAGCTGCACTTTGGTGGGACAAGGGCCTGGGATCCTGGGGTGGGTTAGCCACAGGCCTCAGCAAAGCTTGGTCCTGGAGAAATGGGATCTGGACCAGATGGGGGTACTTGTGTTGATCACCTTTGTCTTGTGGCTGATCCAGCTTGTTCTTTGGAATCAACTGCCTCGTGAAGGGGTGAGTTTCTCATCACCAGAGATATTCAAGCATGAGCTTTAGGATCCCTGTCCCCAGCACTAAGAGAGAGCTTGGACCAGATGCTCCTCGACTGGGTCACCCCTTGAGAATCCTGTCATTCCAAATTGTTTGGCAGAGTTTGCAAGTAGCATTGATTAGACTATGAATCCAGTGATACTCCACGTTGAAGTAGTTGCCAAAGTGATTAGCTTCCCAGGCTGTGGTCTACTTAGTCACATGGATTAAATCATGGCACTCTGCATGCCAGGCAATGTCCTGGGTCATGGGGTACAGAGATGAAGAAGACCTTGTGCATACAACATGGTATATAGTGGGGAAGACAGATACAGATGCACAGCTGTAATGTAAATAAGTGCCCAAGCACATGCTGACAAGGTGTGAAGTACTGACAGTCACGGGGGGAGTAGCTGTGTAAATATCTACAAGGCCAGGAGGGTGCAAGTGTGAGAGAGGATCTAGACCACAGAAGATGGGTTGGAGTTGGCTGGATTGATGAGGAATTGGGGGTTCAATCAAGAGAAGCAAAGACACTCTAGGGAGAGGAAAAAGCACATGCAAAGGTCCTGTGGTATAGCCTTTGTATGCATGGGAGATGTGGAGCAACATTGGTATGACAGAGTGTGGGTTCCAGGGGGAATGTTGTGGCTGAGCATGAAGCCAGATTAGAATTGGCTGCCACCTGACATGGATGGCAAACATCAGTACTACTGAGAGCTTCAAGAATTGCTTTATTGAGTCATGCCAGTGAGAGCTTTTAAACTATTTGGGAATCATGCACTTGTGAGAAACTAGCTCCCCAAAGTGGGGTTGGCTGGTGATTTTGCCCTGTCGTGAAGCAGCTGCCCCGGGTAGGGGGGAGGGGGGTGATGAGAGTCCTCCAGAGTCTCAGCATTTCTTCCGTGGGCTTGGCTACCCCTGGCCTTGGCCGACCTTCTTCTCAAGGGTACAGCAAAGACCCAATGGGCTGCACCTCTCAAGTGTTTGGCAGCTTCTGCTGGACAGCATTAGATCCCTGTGGGCTATTCTGGCTGTCGCTATTCTCACTTGTTGAGTGTCCAGAAGTTTCGCAAACTGGGTCTTAGCTGGGTGGGTCCCTTTGCGACAGGAGTGGAGGAGTGATATAGCTAGGAACTGCGATGAGCAGTGGGGGAACGAGAAGGTTTTATAGGTCTCCTCTGAACCACATAGAGGCTTTGTGCTTCTGGAAGCACCTCTTCTTCCCCGTCTGTTGCCCCTTGCTGTCGTCTCTCAGACTCCCTTTGGGATATTCACAGTCAGCCTCATCAGGGAGTGTGTGAGATTTCCAGAGCAGGAGGCTCTGTCTTTATGGCTGATATGGGGGAGGACGGGTGAGGACAGGACGCCTGCTCCTTGCCCCCAGGGCCGCCTGACATTTTACCACCTCCTTCAGTTCCTGAAAGTAGAACTTCTTAGTTTATCCCTTTTTCTTTTTCATCGCAGAAGGGAAGTAAGAAAATAATGGAATAATGGCAGAGAGAAGAGACATGAGAAAATATTAGGAGACAAAACTGTCGGGAAGTAGTGCTGGATAAGACTCCAGGTTATGAGAACCCACTGGTGAGAGGTGGACAGAAATGAAAAACCCACGTTCAGTCATTCCCATCAGGCTCCGTTGAAGCTGTTTATATTGGACACTGGGAGCGCGTCCCGCAGCGGTGGGCTAGCTATGAGGCCCACCAGTCTCCAATCTCCTAACAAACTGGAGCTCTCCAGGCCGGAAACGTGGGACCCACTTTTTTTTGAGAAGGAAATGTGGACTTCTGGGTGATAATACCTTTTTTTTTTTTTAAGTTTTTATATTATCCACAATGTAAAAAACTTTCCTTTAACTTAAAAGTTAAATCACTGAGGACAATGACCACTTTGTCAAACTCGGTGGACGGATAATGGTCGTTCAGTGTGAGGGTAAGAATTTACAGAACCTCTGTCACACACATTGACTGTTGAGACAGATGTGATGATTTAAAGCAGAAGAACAACCCCAGTGCAGAGCCCCCGGGAAAGCTGGTTGTTGGGAATCATCTCATCAAAGGCACTTGCTCAGGGCTGGGGAGGGCCCGACCCAGTTCCCCAGGGGAAGCGGATTCCTGGTCCGGGGTCAGCCCGGGGTGCAGGGGTCAGCTGGAGGCAGCGTGTCACACACAGGAGTTGTCTAAGAGACTGAGAAACTACTTCTTATCATTCCCTTGTGTTTCTTTAAGGGGGCTGGAGTGGCAGAATATCAATAACAGCCTTTTTTATGTTCCCAGGAACTAGACTGGAAACGAACCTAATGTGAGGTTCGCACCTGGCCCTTGAGAAAATCTCGCAGGCGTGCGCGCATGGCCTTGCTTCTGAAGGCCTCCTGGTTGAATTCTGGTTTTGCCACTTCATGCTGTCGATGTGACCTCTCTGTGCTTCTGTTTTCTCACCTATGAATTAGATAATGCTAGAACCTATTTAATAGCATTGCTGTAGACTGGAGAAAGTAATGTCATGCAATTAAAATGGCACTTTTAGAAAAGAGTTTAGTTATTACTCCTGGAAGACTTAAGCCAGCAGAAGACCTATAGAGTATGCTGTTTGTGCATGTGTATTTTTAGGAATGGAATTCTTGGTTTTCCTACCTACCCAAGATTGTTTTGTAGAAACTATCAATAAGCATTCTGGAGAAAATCGGCTGAAGGGAGGAAAATGGTACAGTTATAAATTTCTTTCAGACTCGTCTAAGTTTTTACTCTTTCTCCATCACTGTCTCTCATTTTACTTTTTTAGTAGGCTTTGACAGGTATGGAGTCATGAAATTCAGATGTCTAAGATGAAAACGCATGTGACATCCTCAGACCTCATGTGTTCTGGTGATAATCATGCCTCCCACTTCCCCCCTTTGAAAGGGTCTTTGTGTTTTCATTTAATTCTTACAATGGTCTTATTAGGTTCTGTTAGTCCCATTTTATGGTTCGTACGACAAAGACCTCAGAGAAGAGACTGTGGCCAGGCTCCCCAGGTGGTTAGGGGGACAGCCAGAATCGTAACCTCCCAGTGTGTGGAACAGCTGGCTCATTTGTTACTTCGGGTCTTGTTCACATTTGTGATTCTGTTCCCTCAGGGATGATACCTTGGCCACTCTTGCTCTGTAACAAATCTGAGGGTGTGAAACAACCATTTTATTTTGCTCGTGGATTCTGTGGGTCATTCAGGCTGGGTGCAGGGTGATGGCTTGTCACAATTCCATGATGGGGAAGATGTGTGAGTTGGGGCTGGTATCACCTGGACGTCTTTCCTCCTGTGTCTGGCAGCGACCTGGCTGGGGCAGGGACCTCAGGTGGGCCAGTGGCCAGAACACCTACCTGGGGCCTCTCAGCTTGGTCTTCTCCATGTGTGCTGATCCGGGTTCCCTCACAACATGGTCTGAGGACCCCACATCCTCGAGGGGGTCTGAGGAGAACAGGGTGGAAGCGTGTGATGTGTTATGGCCTGCCCAAACTCAAAGGGAAGGCCTAGAGACCTTGCCATTCAGTGGGAGGAGTGTCAATGTTCCATTATAGAAAAGAGAATGACTTTAAGAAAGGGAATCTATTTTATGTGTTTTTTTTTTTTTTTTTAACGTTGACAGTAGAGAATGTGAGCTGATAGGCTCTAGGCAGAGGGAGCTATAGGTGAGGATCCTGCATGCAAGGTCCAGTCAGTCCGGACTTGGTGGGGGATAGAGGAAGAAAAGGAAGTGCTGGGTCATCACTCACCCACCAACATTTGTTCAGATTAGCTTGGAGTCAATGAGTGAGCAAGCAGGGCTTCTGAACAATCACTTCTCGGAGGAAGCTCAAGGACTCTGGAGTGTAGACTCATCCTGTTGAAAACTTATTGGAGACCATTGTGAGGCTTATTTATATTTAGCACAGGACCTACAGAGTTCCATTTTCTGTGTAAAAAAGTGAAAAGTTCATCTCCATCAGCATCCTGTCTCACTTGTGTTTAAGTCAGATGGGAAGAAAAAAAGAATCGGTACCAGGACAAGATTGCTCGTCAAAGTTTATTTTAAATTTATGTGGGATTTATTTTTGGTCCTGGTGTTCTTCACAGGGTAGGTGTTTCTTTAAAGACTGTTAATGGTGTATTTCCTTTTCCTTTGCCACTCCCCACCAAAATAACTCTCTGGTTTTTGAACCATCTTCATATCCTCAGAACATCTAACTTTAAATAATGGTTGGAGAAGCTCCAGCTTAAGTGGAGAGTAAAATCATATTGCTTTTTGACCTTTGGGTTAGGATCAAGTGTGGTGTAATAAAACACCAGTCCCAAGAGTCACCTTTGCTGATTTTTTCCTATTATTCTTTCCTGTTATTCCATATTCCTCCAGCTCTTGCAGCCAAGGATTGTTACATTAAGATCCAATCTGAAATTAAAACTCAAGGTCTTAACCAATAAGCCATAAAGGCATTGAACTCCCGCTGGGATGTGGTTACCTTTTCCTCAACTTTCTGATTTGTCTCTTAGCCCCAGAGTTGATTTCTTATTGAGCCTTTGGAAATGCCCCTT
>PISX010010825.1:0-68266 GCA_004024625.1 Mellivora capensis | reverse complement strand
CCCTACACACACACACACACACACACACACACATGCACACAGCTGTACAGATAAAGTACCCTCCACCCCATCCCTACACACACACACACGCATGCACACATGCACACAGCTGTACAGATAAAGTACCCTCCACCCCATCCCTACATACACACACACGCACCTACGCACACATGCACACACAACTGTACAGTTCAGCCTCCAGCTTTCAGATATTCCCCACTGATTTCCTAACTGATTCTCCTGCCCTCTTTCTTCCCCCTCTAATTCATACCTCTGTGCTACTAAGAATTATCTTTTTTTTCAACCTTATATAAAGAATTTTTTTATTTAAGTTTAATTAGCCAAGGTATAGTACATCATTAGTTTTTGATATAATGTTCAATGATTCGTCAGTTAAGTATAACCAAGGATTATCTTTTTAAAAGGTTAAGCAGGGGGCCCTGGGTGACTGACTAATTGGTTGAGCATTCGACTCTTGATTTTGGCTCAGGTCCTGATCTCAAGGTCATAAGATCAGGCCCCCACTGGGAGCCTCACTCAGCAGAGTCCGCTTGAGATTCTCTCTCCCTCTCCCTCTCCCTCTGCCCCTTCTCTCACTCTCTTTCTTTCTCTCCAGAATAAATAAATAGGGATGCCTGGGTGGCTCAGTCAGCTAAGCATCTGCTTTCGGCTTAGGTCATGATCCTGGGGTCCTGGGATAGACTCCCACATCAGGCTCCTTTCTTATCGGGGAGCCTGTTTCTCCCTCTACCTGCTGCTCCCCCTGCTTGTGTGTGCTCTCTCTCTCTCTCCCCAACAAATAAATAAAACCTTTAAAAAATGAATAGATAAATAAATAATATCTTTTTTAAAAAGATAAACTGATTATGCCACCCCTTGCTTAATTCCATCAATGATTCCTTTTGGCTCACTGGAAGTTCAGCCTCCTTAGCATGGCATGAAGCCCCTCCCCTCAACCACCACCCAACACTTCCTCCTTACTCTGGCCTCTAGTTTGCAGAACTACCTGCAGCTCTCCTGGAGCACCACACTGCTTTCACCCCTGTGCTTTTCTGCAGGCCCCACTTCCTAGAACTTCTTATAGCCATGCTTGTCCCTTACCGCTCAGCTCAAGTGCAAACTCATATCGCTCTACTCAATTTGCCGCCCCTCTTTTGCAGCAATATGCCCAGGTCTTATGTCCTCATGGCAGCTCTTTTACTGTGTATTAATTGTCCAGTTGCCTGGCTTTTTATCCCACTGGAATTCTTGAAGACAAAGATGGGATCTTTTCCCCTCTTGTAAACCTAGTGCCCAGTACATAGTGGGCACATAAAACTTTTAGTGAATGGATGATCTCAACAGTACATGCTCTGCCCAGCAGAGAGTGGTTGGGAGATGACTTCATGCCTTGAAGGATCCCAGGGCAACTTCAGCACACCTCTGTCCTCCTAGTGGTAAGCACTTTGTCTGAGTTGGGGAACATGGAATCATCGACCTTTAGACATAGAAGGGACTTCAGAGCTCAAGAGAAACAGGATGGAGGTGTGACAACAGAAGCAGGGGTCAGAAAGGAAAGAAGAGGGGCGCCTAGGTGGCTCAGTGGGTCAAAGCCTCTGCCTTCAGCTCGGGTCATGATCTCAGGGTCCTGGGATCAAGCCCCACATCAGGCTCTCTGCTCAGTGGGGAGCCTGCTTCCTCCTCTCTCTCACTCTGTCTCTGCCTGCCTCTCCACCTACTTGTAATCTCTGTCTGTCAAATGAATAAATAATCAGGCTCTCTGCTCAGTGGGGAGCCTGCTTCCTCCTCTCTCTCACTCTGTCTCTGCCTGCCTCTCCACCTACTTGTAATCTCTGTCAAATGAATAAATAAAATCTTAAGGAAAAAAAAAAGAAAAGAAAAAGAGAGAAGATGCTCTGCAGCTGGTTTTGAGGATGAAGAAAGGGGCCACAAGCCAAGGAATACAGGTGGCTTCCAAAAGCTGCATAAGGCAAGGAACAAACCGTCTCCCCAGAGCCTTCAGAAGCTGCATAGCCCTGCCTACACATTGACTTTAGTGCACTGAGGCTGATTTTGGACTTCTGACTTCCAGAACTACAGGGTGATAAATTTGTGTTGTAAACCACCAAGATTGTGGCAATCTGTTACAGCAGCCATAGGAAATTAATACAGATAATTACTATTCGAACAGGATTGGTTTATTATTATTTGAACACCATAGGGGTGTGTGTGTGTACACCCATAAATGTATATGAGAATGCGTTATGCCTTTAGGGATGACAAAAGCAGCACTAAGGAAGCTTTAAGCAGGACCAGCAGGTGAGCAGGTCTGCCATTATAAACTGCCCAGGCTGTAAGTCATCCACACACCTGAAATAAGTTTCTTTGACGGTGCAGCCAATCTGTTCCTCTTCTCTGGTGATGACCAGCCTGCATTCCCTTTCCAGGCACTTTATAGAAAGATACAGTACCTTTGGAGGCTTACAAATGTTAGTGGCAGTGCTTTCTTCTCCGAGTGAGGGGAATCTTAACCAGGAAAGAAGAAAGGGCCTAGAGGAGAAAGTCAAGTGAAAAAGCAGGGTGGAGAGTCATCACCCTGAATCGGCCAGGTTTGGGCTACCAGGGACCAATTGATGGCCTGACACACCTGGAACTCCAGCTGCCTTAGGTTCTCATTGTTTGCCTGGTGGGCTCCAGGCCACAGCAAGGGTGGAGGCTCTGATCCCACTCCAGGCAGAAGACCTCGCCTCCATGGATACACAGATTAGGGAGCCAGCAGCAGCTGGTGACCACATCATAGGTGCGCTGGGCCTGACATAATGCCTTACCCCGAAGACACTGTCACTAGTCTCCCAGCTGCCTGAAGACTTGCTCCTCGGTGCCCCAGAAAGCTAAGAGCTGCTCATTTGAAACACGGCTCCTAGGGAGCAATGATTTGGTGTTGTGAGGCTGTCAGCCACTGATGGATGGAGAAGATATGCTCTGTTCACCCATAAGGGCAATCTTTATGGCCTAAGGCTTTCCCCATTTCTCTTTGGATAGGGGCTCGGAGACTGCCTGCATCTCCCCTGGGGCAAAAATGACTTGCCTGCAATTCATGTGAATTATGGCTGGATCCTGGGCAGCCAACAAACACTTGGCTGAAATGAAGATCAAGACCAGATACACTTGGAGAATTACTGAAAAGTACTATACTGATGTCTGTTTGGATAGTTCTTTTCCTACCCTCTGGGGCAGGATACCTTGATACGTGTGCCTCCAATAGTCCCAGCACACATCAGGAAGCCATATTTGGTCCAGAACCTCTCCGTGATGACCTTCTCCAAGTCTGGCTGGTTTTCCTGGAGGTGCCGATAGGTAGCACAGATGGCATCCACAATCTTGTGGTCGGCACACCCAGCACTAGATCTGCCCACTTCAAAGAGCTCAGCCACACAGCCTGGAGGCACCAGGGAGGCCAGCAGAAATATCCCAATGGCTACTTTCTGTGGCATGGAGGAAGATGACTTCCTGTGGGTGACCTCCCTTTGAAGATTCAGGGCCAGCTTTTTGCTAATAGAGTAAAATGTCTCCCGAGATGTCCAGAAGGCTGGCCTCCATCTGCAAAGGCTAAGTCTGTCTGCTTGGAGGTCCTGCCAAAGATGAGATTGTGTAGGAAGAGCCCCAGTCCTGTGTGCTCTTCTTCCAAGGGACTGGGATACAGCAGGCATCCGTGGCTTTCTGAGCAGAGAAGGAATGACTGCGTGGGTTCTCCAGGTATGGAGGGCAGCCTCATTTGGGTGGACCTACATGACCTGGGCCAGAGCAGCCTCCTTGTCAGCCTCTTCACTCTTGGTCACAAGCATAGCACCAATGGCTCCCATCCGCAGGGTGGCTTGTATGACAAGCTGTGGCACCCCTGGGGCTAGATTCATGGAGCATGCTTTTGGGGGTTGTGGGTGCCATGGAGCTGGGTGAGGCAGAGTGGTGTGTAGGAGTGTATGTCTTTCCTAATGATGGTCCATGAAATTCTTATCCCCCAGGTAGGTGGGGGACCAGGAAGCTCAGGGTTGAGTTAGCTGATGAATATCAGGCCTGCCATTATGAACTGGGTGTAAGGAATGTAATTTCATCTGTGTAACCACGCATCAGCAACTTCTGTTCATTTCCTTGCAGATTGAGTCAGCGATACAAGAGCCAGGAGAAAAGAGCTTGGAGCCAATGAGATTAGATTCTTAGTGTGGCTATCGGTTTGTCTTCTCTTCTTCATAGACTTCTTCTTAATACTCCTCCTGGAGGACTTTTCCTTTCTCCTGGCCTTCTGGATCTCTTCACAAAGCAAACACATTGGTAAAATTCTACAGGAGCTCCCCTCCCACACACCTAAATCAAGGGTTAGCCTGAAAATACAAAAGACTTCAGTCAGTTTTACTTGCCCGGATCATCTGGTGCTCCCCCAAGGAAGCACCCAAAGAGCCAATTAGTTAATATTTTGGAGGGCAAGACAGTAAGATCCTTTTCAATCTTGGGTACCTGGCTTTTTTCATCCCAGATTTCAACTTCTTTATTAAGAAGAAGGACCTGCTTCACAGAAGCACAAAAAAAGATCAGTTATTCCTTAGAGTTTTCAATGAACAGCCACAAGGCAAAATAGGCTCTAACCTTAGCACTTAGAGTTCTAGATCTGAGAATTCCATATTGCCAAGTCACTTGTAATGGCCCTATGAGAACTGAGAGGCTGCTAAGGACTTCTTCACACATCACTGCAATTCATTTCCTAATGTTTCTTCCCTAAAGAAAATCTACTTTTTTTTTTTTTTTTCGAGGGTTTATTTCAGGGCTCTTTATTTTATTTTTTTTAATTTTTTTATTTTTTTATAAACATATAATGTATTATTAGCCCCGGGGTACGGGTCTATGAATCTGAAAATCTACTTTTATAACATCATGTGTTCTTTGGGCTGGCTGATCTTTTTCTAAGAGCTCGTGTCCATCCTAGGCAGGAGTAGGAATGTTCATATCCTAGTTTCATAGGCTATGTGAGCTTAGGAAAGTTACTCCCTCTCATTGTTGTCTCAAGTGTACTCCTTGTAAAGCAAATAGGGTGGGTTCACCTAACCCTAAGATCCCTTGCTGCTCCAACAACCTTTGGGATAATTTAAAAGGCCAGGTCCCATAAGATACCAGCTAAGATGGCTGAAACTGCATCTCAGAGCTTGTTTCTAAGAAGGTCTAATAAGTATAATGTAGTAAATGTTATGAATTCAGCAATGGATTCCACAAATATTTATTGAGCCTTATTATTGCGCTAGGAATTCCAATAGGCACGGGACATTACATTTCACCTTGGTTATTAGATCAGCAGCTTAGAGAGAGAAAATGCAGTGATTACTCATCCCTTTGTAGGGTGGCTGTTTGTAAATGGAAAGTCTGTGCTTGCTCTTGGTGGCCAATTCTTGACTTGGGCAAGACTGAACATTCTGGCACCTGGGCCTTTTATGACTTAGATGAATCCTTCCATGTAGTAATTAAACCTATCTCCTATCTGGGTGGGAAGTAGTTTATTACTGTCAGAAGCTTGGGGCTCACTATAATCTCATTTTAATAGTATATTCCCTGTCCACCTGTCTGGAGAAGTGCTCTCTTATTAAAGTTTCTGGCATCTTCCACTTGAAATGACAGCTTAGCCAATGCCCACTGATCAAGAGGAAATGTGAGTTTCTACTCTGCGTTCTCTGCCTATTTCCTTTGATGTAAGACATCTTCACTCTCAGTCTTTAGTAATACCTCCTCCTAACATGTTAAAAACTGAGTGCCTAGTGAATTTGCTTCCTCCTTAGTTATCATTAACTCAGCTTCCCATCTTAGAGGTCAGGTCTTTTCACAAACCATTTAAAGCTCCCCTTAGCAGACATTGACTGGTCCCCTTAGACCCCACGAGGAGAGACAGCAGGCAAGAGGAGTTTGCAGCTGATTTTCTCTGCATCCCATTGCCCACCTTTGAGCAAACCCTTCTGTTGCTAATAAGTTGCTGTTAATTGCTTGGTGGGAAGGTGAAATGGAAGAAAAATGAGTGCTCACAACGTCCCTTACCCCCCCCCCAAAAACACACACCGCCACACACCTCTTTTTTTTTTTAAAGGACCATACATGTATGAGGACAGTTTAAGAACTTTATTTTTTTTTTTAAAGATTTTATTTATTTATTTGACAGAGAGATCAGAAATAGACAGAGAGGCAGGCAGAGAGAGAGGGAAGCAGGCTCCCTGATGAGCAGGAATCCCAGGACACTGAGATCATGACCTGAGCTGAAGGCAGCGGCTTAACCCACTGAGCCACCCAGGCGCCCGTAAGAACTTTATTTTTCCCAACCGGTTTGAAGCTTTTATCAGAGACACTGCCCCCGGATCACCTTTACTAACAGCTCTGCTTCGTCCCTTCTCCCATGATTTGCTCCCCTTCTCCGCCAGCACTGCCCACGTTGCTGCTACGGGGGTAGTCTCTAGAGGAAAGGGGGTTTGTTATATTCGAAAACCTGCACCACGTCCTTGCAGCGCAGGTCCAATGAACGAGGACTGATCTGACTCCTCGTTCACCTCGGAGCAGGCCCCTGTTCACCCAACTTGAACTTGGGCTTCCGGCTGGAGGCAGAGGAGAACGCGCCAGCCCCAGCCCTGGCCGAGGGTACAGGCGGCGGCGGCGGGCGAGCCGTCCGTTCCCAGCCCGCGCTCAGCCCGGCGGACCTACGCCCAGCCGGGACGCGGCGCCCGCGGGAGGCGGAGCCCGGAGCCGAGAACCGGGAGCCGGGCGCATCTCGCCGCTGCCGCTGTCGCGCGGGCCTCCCGCCTGCCATTCGCCCCTCCTCCCTCGCCCTTCTTGGCCTCTTCCTCCTCGCTTCCTCCAAGCCGCCTCTACTTGCTTTTTCAAAGTGTATATAGCCAGCTTACCGGAAAGTTTCAAAAAATAGTTGGAGGGGCTCCTGTCTGCCATTTACTGAAAATCCCTGATTGTCTTCTTTTGCCGGTTTGGCCACGCTTTAGCCTCAGTGAGAAGACCGTTCTCTCACTCCCCAGGCCTCTGAAAGGATCTCTCCCAGCCATCCGTCGAGGGGTCTGCCCTTACAGGGATGGGAAACTGACTTCGAAGTTAAAGAGTACTAAAGACGAAAACCCTCCAGAGGAGAAAACAGGTGGCCGAGGGGTGTTATTCTTATCAGATACCTCGACCTTGCTGCTGACTTGCACTGAGTGTTTTTATCAGACTTCCTCCAAGCAGACTCTTAGCTGGGAGCAGATCCTTGCAACAAAGGAGAGCTGGTAAGCAGGGACAGATTCACCGCGTGGGTGATCACCTGAATTGGGTTCTGCAGTTTGGGAACTTGGCTCTCACAATGAAAAGCATAGGCAAAAAAAAAAAAAAAAAAGAAGAAGAAGAAGAAGAAGAAAGGAAAGGAAAGAAAGAAAAGAAAAACATAGGCAAGAGTGGGAGAAGAGAGAAATAAAATTAAAAACGCTAAAGACAAAACAAGACCTTGAAGTTCTGGCTTCCCACTTCCTATCTGCAGTAAAGACTCTCACCAGTGATTATAAAACAAAGTTCCCAGAAGCCTGGTTCTTTGGTGGAAGTAGCTGGCCACTAGAGGATTTTGATTTATAAATAAATGCTTAAATTCATCCTGTAAGGAGAGGTTACTCTGGCTCTCAGCATGGTTCTAGTCCCCTATTCTATCTACAACCAGCTGTGTGGCTTCCAGAGTCCCTTTCCTCCTCTGAAGGGGAGGGTATAGACCTGACTGGGGAGGCTATTTGTACCTGGAACACTGAACACTCTCAGAAGCCAAGTTCATGGCCAGTGGGCTAAATCCTGCTTCTCAGACTAGTTTGGTTTTGTTTTTAAATTAGTTGCTAACATTAAAATATGGGGAGACTTTTTTTTTAAAGATTTTATTTATTTGACAGACAGAAATCACAAGTAGGCAGAGAGTCAGGCAGAGAAGCAGGCTCCCTGCAGAGCCAAGAGCCTGATGGAAGGCTTGATCCCAGGATTATGACCTGAGCTGAAGGCAGAGGCTTTAACCCACTGAGCCACCCAGGAGCCCCAGTACGGGGAGATTTCTTATAAAAATCTGGATGTCCATCTTTTTGAGGAAAAAAAAATATCCGTACATGCCATCAACACTGGACCTATATTTTGACATAGCAACAAAAGACAGTTACTAGATAAAGTCGTTACCAAGCCAGATTCACACAATCCTACCTGCCAGGTGCCCATAGGTATTTGAGTGTGGGCCCATGCTCTACTCCAGGTCTAATACCAGGTTACACTTCTTCCCTGGAGTCCAGCTCGCATTTCTCCACCTAGTCTACTCTTGTACTTCATAGGGCCACTCCAGGGCCTTGGTCTGCCTCTCCCAAGCATGAGAAAATATTCTGGGAAGCCAAGTAGAAACCCTCAAATTAATATAAAACCTATGGAAACTGACCAGAAAGGGAAGTGAGTTTGGCCTGCAAAATTACACAAATTACTTCATTAACATAAATTAAAAGGAGCTGATAAAAGACTATCTAAAGACTTAGGAAAGGATGTGGTCAAGATTGACACTGGGATCCTGTGCTTCTTGCTTTCCCTCTACTCGAAGTGCCAAAACTTTTAACAGTTTATTGAAAATAATAACAGCTATAGTTATTGAATGCTTACTGTACACAGGCAACACAATGAGGTTAGTACTGTTACTATCCCCATTTTGTGAATGAGGAAGCTGAGGCTTACAGAGGTCAAGTTATTTCCACAGGTCACAAAGCTAGTGAGCTGGTAGAGGTGGGATTTGAGCTCAGGGTTTGAGTGGGAACCAGGGTGTCCTGGAACATCTTGAGGTTAGAGAACTGAGTCTACCTTTTTGTAGCTCTCCAGATAGATATAGAGGCTAACAAACTATTGAATGACAGAGATAGGAAGGAAGGGAGGAGGAAAGAAGGAAGGAAAAGGAAAGGAAGGAAGGAAGGAAGGAAGGAAGGAAGGAAGGAAGAAAACAGAAAAAAGGAAAAAAATGAATAGCTCCAAGTTTGTATTTTTCATGGAAACAATGAAATTGAAAAAAAAAATAGATTTTTAACTTGTTATGAATCCATTTGTCTATCCTGCAATCTATACATTTTGAACTTGCTGATTAGAATGAGCAAATGCATTGTCTAAATAAAAACATGCAGTCTTTTATCTTATCACAAAGGGAAGCAAGGTTTATCTAGAATAATTTCTTCTCACTGAAAACTCTCTGGCACCTAGTAATTATTTCCTTCCTTTTTGTTATGTTCCCAATTTGCCCTTCAAGAACTTTGCCCAGGACTGGCATCTATGGTTTGCAGAATCAACACTCTTCCCCTTTTCACAAATGGGAACAGTGTGTACCCATCCACAGCCTTTGGCACCCCTCCCTGGCTGCACAGTCCCTGAACTGCAGCCAACAGCCTTCTCATATATAAATTCTCTTGGTCCCCCCAAACAGAATTTGTTCAACCTTGGAGACAGAAGCTCTTTCTAAAATACCCACTCATTTTGTGCTCCAGCGGCTTCCTACTGACATTTGCATGACAAAGTTCGGAGCAGGAAAGCTGGTGTTCTGAGAAGGAAACCAGGAAGTCCTGGAGGCAAATCCAGATTCTGTTACCCTCTGGCAGCCTGATCTTGGACCAGTAAGTTACCCAAGTCTTGGAGCTTATACCTCTATAAAATAGGAATAATGATAGCTACTATTATTGGATCATCAGAGCGGAAGGAAGATGGAGAGAGATCTTTGTAAGAGTGCTGAGAAGAACTGAGAGTCACAACAGCTGAGAGGAGGTGAACAAGATCTGCTTCCTTGTAGATATGTGGATTTACGGGACTTCAGAGTTGGTAGGTTCTAGAAAAGCTGTGCAGTCCTGCCTCCCACTCACTAGAAGTACTACTCATGAACAGCGCCTTATCAGCATTCAATGGTTGCTGCTCTGAGCCACACACCCATGCCTTCCATGCTCCCTCCAGAGCTCACAAGGCCTCTTCTCTGTGCCAGGCACTTTAAACCAGCAGTCTCCTAATTCTTTTTTTTTTTTTTTTTTAAGATTTTATTTATTTATTTGACAGAGATAGAGATCACAAGTAGGCAGAGAGGCAGGCAGAAAGAGAAGAAGGAAAGCAGGCTCCCGACTGAGCAGAGAGCCCGATGCGGGGCTCGATCCCAGGACCCTGAGATCATGACCTGAGCCAAAGGCAGAGTCTTTTTTTTTTTTTTTTTTTAAGATTTTTTATTTATTTATTTGACAGACCGAGATTACAAGTAGGCAGAGAGGCAGGCAGGGAGAGAGAGGAGGAAGCAGGCTCTCCGCGGAGCAGAGAGCCTGATGTGGGGCTCGATCCCAGGACCCTGGGATCATGACCTGAGCCGAAAGCAGAGGCTTTAACCCACTGAGCCACCCAGGCGCCTCCCAAAGTCAGAGTCTTAACCCACTGAGCCACCCAGGAGCCCCAGCAGTCTCCTAATTCTTACCACAACCCTATGTCATATGCATTTTTATCTTCACTTTACAACTGTGGAAGCTGAGATATTAAGTAATTGGCCCACGGCTATGCAGTTAATACATGGGATTCACCCAGGTCTGTCTGGATCTGAAGCCCCTCTCCTTTCTGCATTGAGTACACTGCCTTAAAAAAAAACAAAAACCAAAAAAAAACGTGCTTAGTTTTCTCAAGTCTCAGCTCATCCCCTTGCTCCTCTTTTAGGCGTACCCCCTTCTGCTATGGACTGAATTATGTTGCTCAAAATTCACATGTTGGAGTCCTACCCCGCAGTGTGGTCATATTTGGGGATAGGGCCCTTGACAGATACTTGGGGTTAGATGGGGTCGTGAGAGAGGAGCTCTCATGATGGGATTCATGCCCTAAAAAGAAGATGGCCCAGACGGCTAACTCTCCACCTCTTCCCTGCCCCCATGCCCACAAAAAGGAGGTCATGTGAGCGCACCTCTCAGAGAGAGTCAAAGGAGAGGCCTCAGAATCATACCTACGTCCTGGGTACCTTCATCCTAAACTCCTAGCCTCCAGAACTGTGAGAAATAAATGTGTGCTGTATAAGCCACCCAGTCAGTGGTGTTACGTTCTGGCAGTCTGAACAAAGACACTGTCTTTGTATCTATGCATTCCCTTTCCCAGTTGGTCTTTTCCAAATCGGATCCCAATGAGCTTGCATTACAACCTGCACAGTGTCTCCAGCTCTCAGCTTCCTGCCACCTGCATTGTTCATTGTATCCACGGGTTTTTGACGTCTCTCACCTTCTGGAGACATCTCTCTGTTCAGTGTCTCAGGCCAGGTAATCAGACCTATGTGGTTTTTTTCCCTGAGTGGTTTGATGTTTGCCTTCCTAAAATCTGACTATGTCCTTGGGTACTCCAAAACTTTAAAAAGACATGGTTACTTCTTACCAAGACTCCTAGTGCTTTTGGTTGACCCACTAGTGTCTGCTTTGGGGTCCAAGTTAGGCCCAGACCAGCAGTCCCCTCTTCCTGTTTCCTAGGAACTGCACTATTGGCCGGGCAAATCATCAGGTTACCAGATACAGCGTGTGAGCCTTCCTGCTCGGGACATCTCCTTTCCCTCTTGTTTCCCGTCTCAAATCCCTGTGCATTGGTTGTTTTTCTACCCAGTTCAGCCCTTGTGTAATCAAAATTAGTATGTGTATCTTTTAATGTACACAAATTTAACATCACAAAAAACAAGTAACTGTGACTCAACTCTACTCTTAGGTGGTAGCCTATAAACAATGTTTGATGTGAACTGTGGGTTCATTTGAATATGTTTGGAATAATGTGAGGGTAGTAGGGCCTCTGCAAATGAGAGTGCCTGGAACCTACCCAAGTCTTAAAACAACTCTGATTATGCATTTTTTCAAATTTATTCTAATTCCCTCTGTACACTCTTGATATCTTAGTAAGAATGTAAATCAGCAAAGTAGTCAAATCCATCAATGTATTGGTATATCTACTATGTATTAAATACTGTGCCTGGTACTCAGGGTGGGTGGGAGTGAAGGGTAATATATAAAAGACAAAATGGGGTCCCTGGGCTTAAGGAGTTCAAGGTCTAGATGGCAACAAGGGGCTTCATCTTTCCCAACTTTCCTTTGCCTCCCCTGACTTCTTCTTCTTTTTTTTTTTTTTTTTGTCTCCCTTGGCTTCCTTCACTTCCTCAAATTCACTAAGCTCCTTTCTTCCTACCTCAGGGCCTTTGCAGATAACTGTTCTTTAAAATACTCTTCCTGCCACCCTTCTTGCTGCCTAATCTATCCTTCAGAATCTCTTTAAATGTCACTTCCTTGGAGACCCTCCCTGACCACACCCTGCCCCCACCCTCTACCCTCTCTAATTTAGGCCCCTCCTTTATTCCTAATTTTCTAGGGTTTTGTTGTTGTTTTTATTTCGCCTTTGCAGCGCTTATCACTTGAAATTATTTACATTTATTTATTTACTTACTTACATTCTAAAGTGCCTCATTCATTTGTAAGTTTCACGGCTATATACCCAGTGTCGATCACATTGTTTGGCAGACAGCAGTGCTCATTAAGTATTTGCTTAATAACTGAAAGAAGAGCACACACTCCTAAAGTAGATCAATAGCAATGTGAAAATGCCTAGAATTAAAAGGAAATCACAGTACTCTGTATGATACACCAATGGTGGATACATGTCATTATAGATTTGTACAACCCGTGGAGTGAATGTACAGCATCGAGAGTAAACCCTAATGTAAATTATGGACTTCAGGTGATTATGACATGTCAACATAGGTTCATCAGTTGTCACAAATGTACCACTCTGGTGGGGACATTGATAATGAGGGCAGCTATGCATATGTGAGAGCAGAGGGCATATCGAAAATTCCTGTACCTTCGGCTCAGGTATTCTGTGCCTATTGTAATATCTTTTAATGAGGGTATCTTATATCTTATATGATTCTTCCTAGAAGATCAAAATTTTTATACATTTTCAAAAATAGTATCTTTTTCATTAATTAAAATTTCAATACCTATAGTGTTCAAGTTATTATAATACTTTTATTACCAAAGGGTGTTACAGCTGTTTTACAAAACAGTAACTTCCAACTTACCCAAGGACCTTTTTTCTTTTTTTTAAATATTTATTCATTTACTTGAGAGAGAGAAAGAGAGAACACAAGCAGGGGGTGAGGAACAGAGGGAGAGGAGAAGCAGACTCCCTGCCAAGCAAGAAGCCTGACGTGGGGCTCAGTGTGGGGCTCGATCCCAGGACCCCGAGATCATGACATGAGCCGAAGACAGATGCTTAACCAACTGAGCGACCCAGGCACCCATAGATTTATTTTTAAAGTATTGGGAAGGTCATAGAATCTTCCAGGGTGTGAAAACTGGACTTGGAGACCACATTGCAGAACTGACATCCCTGATAAAGTTCAGATTCTGTTGCCTTCTAAGTGAAACCAGTTAGAGGAAATGAAATGTCCTGGCTGGGCAGGGGCACAATTGGTGACCTTGGCATGATTTTGATAGATAAAGGCATACTTGGCTATAAAAATGGGATACTATGGCCTTAAGGTTTAAATTAAGTTTACATGATACAGATGCTGACTGCTATTCCTAACTTAACCCAAGCACAAAAAATCCATCATCTCATAAATCTTAAAAAAATAGAGTCCACAGGACCTTGAAAATAATGCATATATTCTGTCTGCTGTATTACAAATACAGATTAACATGCTCAGTACTGAACAGCACCTGATTTATTTGTGCCTTTTTAAGGCTTAAAAAGTTGCCCCCCAAACCCTCACACTTACTGAAGCCACCATTAAGAACTTGAGAGGGGTTAAAATGGGATATTGGCAACAGTTCAAGTATAAGGCGAGGAGCCAGTCCTGGCAGTCTGATTAAGGAGTTTGCAATACAAAACAGCTCATGAATTCTTCCTCTGACTAGAGCTGAGAGTACCTTTGTCCCCTCTGCAGATGGTTGTTATAAGTCAGCAAATGCCTTCATTTTGACTGGTTTCGGGGTTAAAGAGACAGGGTGAGAAAGAGACAGGGTCTTTGGTATATTCACCAGGAATGCCGACCCCACCCTGAAGCGTGCTTTGACTGTTATTTGCTGCTTGTGAAAGAGGAGATGCCTCACTGATGCATGATCTCACTATCTTTTTTTTTTTTTTTTTTTTTGCTTAAAAAATACATATTTGTTATCTCAAAGTGTCTGTGGGTCAGGAACTCAGAATAAGCTTAGCTGAATGGTTCTGGTTTGAAGTCTCTCTTGGGGTTGCTGTCAAGCTATTGGCTAGAGCTGTTGCCGTCAGAAGACTTGAGTTGGGCTGAAAGATCCACTCTCAAAGCTGCCTGCACATCTGGATAGCAAATGGGTGCTGGCTATAGGCAAGGGGTGTCAGCTTCTCACCACATGGGCCTCTTCATAACACGGCTTTTTTTGTTAGATTGAGTTCTAGTTGACATATGTAACATTCTGTTAGTATCAGGTGTACAACATAATGATTCAGTATTTGTATCCGTTGCCAAACGATCGCCCCAGTAAGTCTAGTTAACACCCATCACCACTTATTCATCACCACATAGTCACAGATTTTTTTTTCTTATGATGAGAAAGATAATTTTCTCTTTTAAGAAAAAAGATCTTTTTTTTTCTTTTAAGAGCCACTCTCTTAGCAACTTTGAAATATGCGTGCGGGATTAACTATAGTTGCCATGCTGTACATGACATCCCCGCTCAATGCTTTTAAGACAAAGAGAGAGAAGAGTACAACTTTCCTAGTACAACTTTCTAGCACTTAATGAGCAGGCACTATGTGCCTGGGATTGTGCCAAGCACTTAGATGCTGTCCGTCCTTTCATCCCCGTGAGAATTCTGGGTGGAAGGCACTGCCATGTCTCCATTTCACAAGTGAAGAAGCTGAAGATCTGAAACTTTGTGCAACTTCTGCAAGGACAAGCACATCCTAGTGAGAGTAGCTTGGTCCAGAATCCCATCCGTGACGGCAAAGCCAGAGTACCCAACTCCCATGCCACAACTCCCGTGCGCTTCCCATGGGATCCTGGCCTTCTTTCCTTCTTAGGAAAAGGCCAGAAAAGGTTTTCTTAACGTTTCTCAACATCCCCCACTCCCCTTCACATCTCTCTCTTACCTGCCACTTCGTTCCATGGCAGTGCCTTGGGAGTGTAAGTATTAGAATGACTCACTGGTGAGCCTCTGTGTTCTTACTGGAACCTCACAGAATCAGCCACAGAATAATGAGATTATCAAACTAAAGAGAATGCTATGCATCTTCTGCTCCATCCACTCTGAATTTGTGTCTCCCAAATGGCACATACCATTAGTAGAGCTGCCTAGCACAGCATTACTACCTCTGCAGGCTCAGGACTAGAGCAGTTCCCTCCACCATACCAGAGGGAGACCCATCCAGCCTGGAAACTTCACCAACCCCAAACCATGTGGGGAATCCATTTCCTTGCTTATCTGGCAGAGTGCTCCCGTCTGGACTCAGCTGGGGTTTACACTTTCTCTGGCCCCTCAGTCCCTGTGTGTACTGCTCCAGCCCTGAGTTCTGGATGAGAAAGGGTCTTCCTTCTGAAGCTCCTGGGACTCCCTACCCAGGTTCAGGCAATTCCGCACTAACCCTGCCCTTTCCTCTTTGCCCCTTCAGGAGCAGGAGAGTCTCCAACACTCCAGAGAAGGCCCATCCTCTCCCCTGACCCTTTCTGGGGCTCCACCAGTCCATGTTCAGGCTGATTTTTGCCAGCCAAAAGCAACCCACAGGTTAGGAGAGTAAGGAGAGGGCCTCAACTGAGCCTCCTTGCTCTAGGGTATACAAGCCTCCTGAGTCCACACCCTCTTCCCCGGGAACTTTTTGTAAATAATTTTAATGAGGCATTGTTCATATTAGGAGTACAATCTGGTGATTTTTAAAGTCAATTTTTTTTTTTGTTCATATTAGGAGTACAATCTGGTGATTTTTAAAGTCAAAATCAAATAGTGCAAACCATCAGCATAAACCCACTTTGGAACACTTTCATCACTCCAATAAGATCCTTCATACACATTTGCTGTTAATTCCCGGCTCCCCATCCTGGGGGACCACATACATAATTTCTGTCTCTATGGCTTGGTTCTTTACGGATATTTCATATAAATGGAATCATATGTGGCTGCTTGTGTCTGGCTTCTTTCACGGAGCGTAAGTTTTTTGAGATTTGTCTATAATTTGATCATTTTTAATGCTGAGCAGTTTTTCCTTGTATGGCTATATCATGGTTTATCCATTCACAAATTTTGATGAGCATTTATGTAGTTTCTAATTTATGGCTATTATGAATAATGCTGCTATAAACATTTGTGTGCAAGTCTTTATGTGGACCACTGGAACACCTTCCAGACTTAATAGGCCTGTCTTTGTGTTTTTTTCCCCAGTCCTAACCATCAAATTTGTATATTTCTTCTGGAAACACTCCTCTAGCCTTTGGCTCATTTGCAGAGCAGTAAAGGCTCAAAGTCCCGGGGCCAGCCAGTTCAGACTACTGCTTTCATCTATTTACCCAAATATTGTCTGAAGCTTCTTAAAGACTCATTTACCCACCTGGAGAAGGTGGAAGCCTTCACAAATCCCCTGACACATATTTCTTCAGTGAAATGCTTTCCTTTTTAAAAAGGTTTTAACAAATTTTCTATTGATGAGCTTTCAGATTGCTTCCAAATTTTATTACTACAGAAAAACACTGCAATATGTCATCTTGTAATCTTGTATAATAAGTTGAAGTACAGTATGTCTGTCGAATAAATTTCTGGGAATGGAATTTTTGAGTCAAAAGTGTATGTTTTTATAACCAGATCATTATCGCCAGTGGTGCGTCTATGGGTGGCAATACAAGCATATTTCCTCATACAGTCATTGGCTCTTGGAATCCCAACTGTTTTTAAAACTTACCTAACCTAACAGGTGTACGGTAGTTATCTCAATGTGATTTGAATTGAATTTCACTTTTTAGGAGAGAAGTTGAGCATATTTTTATGCATCTAAAAGCCAATTTTGTTTCTTTTGTGAATTCTCTGTTCTGGTCATTTTCCCCATTTTTCTGTTGTACTTTGGGTTTTTTCCTTATTGCTTCATAGCACAATTAACCCTTTGTTCTGATAGAAGTTGCAAATATTTTGCTTCTTTTCACTTTGGCGGGTTTTGCCAAACAGAATTTTATTTATTTATTTTTTCATTGCAGTAAAATATATGGAACATAAAATATATCATTTTAACCATTTTTCAGTGTACAATTCAGTGGCATCAAGTACAGGCATTGTGTTGTACAACCATCACCATTATCCACTTCCAGAACAGAAATCCAAAATAGAGACATTGTACCCAATTAACAGCAACTCCCTTTTCCTCCCTCTTCACTTCCCTCACCCCATGCCCTGGTAACCACTACTTCCACTTTATGTTTCTGTGAATTTAACTAGTCTAGGGATCTCATATAAGTGGAATCACATAGTATTTGTCCTTGATGACTGGCTTATTTCATTTAGCATAATGTCTTCAAGGTTCATCTATGTTATAGCATGGGGCAGAATTTCCTTCCTTTTTAAAGCTGAATAATAATCCATTGCATATGCCACACTTTGTTTACCCATTCATTAGAATTTTATTTTAATGTGGAAAAATATCTTTTTTATTTTTTTTATTTTTTTTAAAGATTTTATTTATTTGACAGACAGAGATCACAAGTAGGCAGAGAGGCAGGCAGAGAGAGAGAGAGGAGGAAGCAGGCTCCCTGCTGAGCAGAAGCCCGATGCGGGGCTCGATCCCAGGACCCTGAGATCATGACCTGAGCCGAAGGCAGAGGCTTTAACCCACTGAGCCACCCAGGCGCCCCGGAAAAATATCTTTTTTAAATGGGTTCTAATATTTAGGCTATTCGAGGTATAAAAATTCTTCTCTAGTTTCTTCTACTACATTGAAAGTAATTAGCAAGCTGGTCTAAAATTTTTTTTTAAGATTTTATTTATTTATTTGACAGACGGAGATCACAAGTAGGCAGAGAAGCAGGCAGAGAGAGAGGAGGAAGCAGGCTCCCCGCTGAGCAGAGAGCCTGACGTGGGGCTTGATCCCAGAACCCTGGGATCACGACCTGAGCTGAAGGCAGAGGTTTAACCCACTGGGCCACCCAGGCACCCCAACTGATCTAAATTTTATATGGAAAGATAAATAAACAAGAATACCCAGGAAAATTTTTTGCAGTTATTGAGAAGGGACTAGCCCTAGCATATATTAAAACGTATCATAAAACTGATTTTTAAAACAGTAGACTACTGATGTATGAAAAAACAGATCAGTGGAGCAGAATAGAGAAGTCCAGGAATAGACCCAAACACGTATGGGATTTTGTATATAATACGGTTATTTAATTTTTTTTATTTTACATTTGAAGCTTGGATTTGCTGAAATTTATTCTAGTTGAATTTGCAAGGTTTGCATCCAACAAAGAAGTCGTTTTGAAGGTCAGGTTCCCCAAGAGAAATATTTGGGGACAGAGATTTGAATACAAGAAGTTTGCTGCGGAGTACTCTTAGGAAGCATACCTATAAGAAAAGAAGGAAGTGAAATTGGGCAGAGGGAGAAGCTGAATTGAGATGCCATGGCAAAAAAGCTTTATCCAACTGCATGAGCTCTGGACCTGGATTGGCTTTGCAGAATTGTCTTAAATTGAGTGAAAAGGTCCAGGCATTTGTACTCCCGCATCAACCAGCCCTTAGATATTACTGACCCTGAGGGTGTGCTTTTAGATGCGGCAGCTCCCTTCAGTGGAGAGCAACTCCTGTGGAGGGACTCATCCAGGAGCCTCAGTGAATAGCACTCCCAGCAGGTGGGAGAATTGGTGCCTTGGTCCCGAAGCAGGAGTATGGATGGTACACCACGACAGCCACTACACTGCCTTCCCAACACCAGGTAGGAAGTAGGGATGTGTCTCTTTGCTAACCGTATTATATTGCTAACCGTATTATATCTTCCTTGTTAATCTTTCCATATAAAATTTAGATCAGCTTGCTAATTAAATTTGGGTGGGAGAGGATGACTGGATTAAATTTATAGATTAATTTAGAGAAATTGGACATATCTGTGACATTGAGTCATCATCTTCTCCAAGAATGTCTTTATTTATTTATTTATTTATTTTTTTATAAACATATAATGTATTATTAGCCCCAAGGGTACAGGTCTGTGAATCGCCAGGTTTACACACTTCACAGCACTCACCATAGCACATACCCTCTAAAATGTCCATAATCTCACCACCCTCTCCCTGCCCCCCCCTCCTGGCAACCCTCAGTTTGTTTTGTGAGATTAAGAGTCTCTTATGATTTGTCTCCCTCCCGATCCCATCTTGTTTCATTTATTTTTTTCCTACCTCCCAAACCCCCGACATTGCTTCTCTACTTCCTCATATCAGGGAGATCACATGATAGTTGTCTTTCTCTGATTGACTTATTTCGCTAAGCATAATACCCTCTAGTTCCATCCACATTGTCGCAAATGGCAAGAGTTCATTTCTTTTGATGGCTGCATAGTATTCCGTTGTGTATATATATACCACATATTTTTTATCCATTCACCTGTTGATGGACATCTAGGTTCTTTCCATAGTTTGGCTATTGTGGACATTGCTGCTATAAACATTTGGGTGCACATGCCCCTTTGGATCACTACGTTGTGTATCTTTAGGGTAAATTGCTGGTAGTGCCATTGCTGGGTCATAGGGTAGCTCTATTTTCAACTTTTTGAGGAACCTCCATGCTGTTTTCCAAAGTGGTTGCACCAGCTTGCATTCCCACGAACAGTGTAGGAGGGTTCCCCTTTCTCCGCATCCTTGCCAGCATCTGTCATTTCCTGACTTGCTAATTGTAGCCACTCTGACTGGTGTGAGGGGGGATCTCATTGTGGTTTTGATTTGTATTTCCCTGATGCCAAGTGATGTGGAGCACTTTTTCATGTGTCTGTTGGCCATCTGGATGTCTTCTTTGCAGAAATGTCTGTTCATGTCCTCTGCCCATTTCTTGATTGGATTATTTGTTCTTTGGATGTTGAGTTTGATAAGCTCTTTATAGATTTTGGATACTAGCCCTTTATCTGATATGTCGTTTGCAAATGTCTTTTCCCATTCTGTCAGTTGTCTTTTGGTTTTGTTAACTGTTTCCTTTGCTGTGCAAAAGCTTTTGATCTTGATGAAACCCCAGTAGTTCATTTTTGCCTTTGCTTCCCTTGTCTTTGGCGATGTTCCTAGGAAGAAGTTGCTGCGACTGAGGTCAAAGAGGTTGCTGCCTGTTCCTCTCAAGGATTTTGATGGATTCCTTTCTCACATTGAGGTCCTTCATCCATTTTGGGTCTACTTCTGTGTGTGGTATAAGGAAATGGTCCGATTTCATTTTTCTGCATGTGGCTGTCCAATTTTCCCAACACCATTTGTTGAAGAGGCTGTATTTTTTTCCATTGAACATTCTTTCCTGCTTTGTCAAAGATTAGTTGACCATAGAGTTGAGGGTCTATTTCTGGGCTCTCTATTCTGTTCCATTGATCTATGTGTCTGTTTTTGTACCAGTACCATACTGTCTTGATGATGACAGCTTTGTAATAGAGCTTGAAGTCTGGAAGTGTGATGCCACCAACTTTGGCTTTCTTTTTCAATATTCCTCTGGCTATTCAAGGTCTTTTCTGGTTGCATATAAATTTTAAGATTATTTGTTCCATTTCTTTGAAAAAAATGGATGGGTTTTTTATAGGGATTGCATTAAATGTGTAGATTGCTTTAGGTAGCATAGACATTTTCACAATATTTGTTCTTCCAATCCATGAGCATGGAACATTTTTCCATTTCTTTGTGTCTTCCTCAATTTCTTTCAGAGTACTTTATAGTTTTCTGAGTATAGATTCTTTGCCTCTTTGGTTAGGTTTATTCCTAGCAAGAATATGTCTTGACTTTCCATTTGTTCAAATTATCTTTTGTCTTATTTATTGGTGTTCTAAAATTTTCTTCTTGTAGGTTTTATGCATCTATGACTGTTTAATTTATATATGGCTATATTATCATTAATTTTTTTAATAAGTGGGGTCTTTTCTGTGTATTCCTGACTAGTTGTTTGTCCATATGAAGATTAATTATTTCTGTATATTAATTTTGAATGCAACCACTTGCTATATGCTTTTACTGCTTATACTAATTTCTAGCTGATATTCTTTTTTTTTTTTAAGATTTTTATTTATTTATTTGAGAGAGGGAGATCACAGAGGAGAAGTGAGAGAGAGAAGCAGACTCCCTGCTGAGCAGGGAGCCCGATACAGGGCTCTATCCTAGAACCCTGGGATCATGACCTGAGCTGAAGGTAGACGCTTAACGAAATGATCCACCCAGGCGCTCTTTAGCCAATATTCCTGGGGTTTTCAGATATACAGTTTTATCACTTTCAGGTAATTACATTTTTTTTTAAGATTTTATTTATTTATTTGAAAGACAGGGATCACAAGTAGCCAGAGAGGCAGGCAGAGAGAGAGAGGAGGAAGCAGGCTCCCCACCAAGCAGAGAGCCCGATGCGGGGCTCAATCCCAGGACCCTGGGATCATGACCTGAGCTGAAGGCAGAGGCCTTAACTCACTGAGCCACCCAGGCACCCCAAGTAATGACATTTTTGTTTCCTGTTTTCTAATTTTTCAGCCTCTAATCTCTTCATTCTACTTAATAAGCAAAAGAACAAGATATTTTAAAACACTAAAACTTTGAAACACATCATTCACAACAGGAGAAGAAAGCCGTTGTGCATGCTTTCATGGCTGTGGTTACCACACTCTTATAATTATAATTACATTTTGTAGTTATAATCTTGTAAGTGGCTGTCTCCATTGTAAATTGTGATCTTCCTTGAGGGGAAGGGCTGTGTTACTCACTTTTATATCCCTGTCACTTAGCTTAGTGCCTCAGTAAATGTCTGTTGAAAAATTAAAGAAAAACTAATAATCCAATAACCACAAACCAAAAACCAATAATCCTAAACAAGTAAAAATAACTATCATTTATTATTTTGTTAAAAAAAACAACAACTATCATTTACAAAATGTCTGTTAATGTCAACTAGCCCTATTTCTCTTAAACTTGTTTAAACCATGGAACATAGAATAATGTTCTTTTAGGTCTGAATACTTTCTCTCCTTGGCCTAGTTCTCTGGTCTGCCAACCAAGTGTCTGCTTCAGAAGCCTGATAACCTTTCTGTCACCAGACATCAATTGCCTGAAACTAAGTGAGCCATGCTGGTCAGCTCCAATACCCTGGATAACCTGGGAATTGAAGACTCTAACCTCCTGGGGTTGGGCAGATGTAATGTGGGAAATTCTGGAGAGCATGAACTGGACACTTAAATCCTTCTGATCAGTTTCTGTATTTGGTATCTATCATTTTTAAACATCTTTGCAAAAAAAAAAAAAATCAAAATAGGATCTGGCCTACTCCGAGATCTCTCAATTTTTTTGGTGATCTAAAATATTTTCAAGATAACACAAGTACTAACAGACTCAGCCAGAACCTGAGGTTACATGCATTGATTCCAAGTCCAGTGCTCTTTCCAGCAGATTACTATATTGCTTCTACTTGAATTTTACTCAGAAACCCTTTCCATCCTCTTCTATTTAATGATGGTGGTAGTGCCTTCTAGTTTACAAAAATGTTGTTAGTATTCCTAGGAACATTAACATACAAAAGGAGATTACAGTAACAATAAACAGTTTTATTTGCAGAATTTGCGGAATTTGCAGAAAAGATACAAGGTAATACAATAATAAAGTACTATCTTACATTTATTTACATTTATTAAACTACCAACAATTCTATGGTAATAATTTCTAGTGGCAGAAGACTGTGCTGAAATGCTCCTAAATGCAGAAGTGTAAATGCTATAATTTTTTTTGGAGAGCAGTTTGGTAATAGATACAAAGAGGCCTAAAAATAGATGTTCCACCCCTTTTACTCCATCATTCTACTACTCAGGACTTATGTAAGGATTTAATTCAATTGAAGAAGACAGTTCTCTGAAGGAAGATATTAATTTTATGTAAGATGTACTCTATAATAAAAATAAAACTAAATGGCCAACAATAGAAGGATAGTTTTAAAAAATTATGCTATGTCAACTGAAGGGAATGTTATATTGACATTAAAATCAGATTTATGAAGACTATATAATAATATGTGGGAAGAGTGCTTTATGACAGTGTTAAATTAATAAATACCAAAAAAGTACATGTACACAAAGATAATCAAGCCCCCACCCATCCTGCAAAAGTATGTATCAACTAGGGAGAAATACAGAAAAAAATGAAATAGATGTATTAGGAACTGATACAATTAAAAACTGCCACAAGTTAAGTTCTCCAGAAAGCAGAATCTGCAATGGAGATGTGAATGCAAGAGCTTTCTACCCCTTGATCCCTCATGATTAGCCCCTGGCGGGTGTCGGCAGTGATGGCAGCAGGAGTGGGTGGAGAAAAAGTTGGATTCATTGAAATTCCAGGAGAAATTCTGAAGCTGGACTGGCCTTGGGAAGGAGTGATTTTTGATGAGCCTAGTGAGCATCTTTCCCTGAGGGAAACTTAGAGGAAGGTTAATGGAAAAAACTCGTCTCCTCCATTGCACCTGGTCTCAAGGTCCCACCTAGTACTCATTAACTCCATCTTCTACTCCCTGTGATAAAGTGCACTTGACCTTAGCTAGCAGTTTTTCTGGGTTGGGTGGTTTTTCTAAGTGGCATGACCTAGGCTCTTGTAGCTTAGGGGCTTGATTTCCTGGTCACCTTGCCCTTCTCAGGCTACAGCTGCTGCAAGAGAGTACCAAGTGGTCACCAATATATTGGGGTCAAATATATCATTTCCTTTTTTTTTTTTTTTTTTTAAATTTGACAGACAGAGATCACAAGCAGGCAGAGAGGCAGGCAGAGAGAGAGGAGGAAGCAGGTTCCCCGCTGAGCAGAGAGCCTGATGCGGGGCTCGATCCCAGGACCCTGGGATCATGACCTGAGCCGAAGGCAGAGGCTTTAACCCACTGAGCCACCCAGGTGCCCCTCAAATATATTATTTCATGCCCCATCTCCTCCAGATGTTTAGGGTCACTTTCTCCCTAAAGCAAGTGACTTCTTTCTATGCCTGCTGATTTGTTGGCATGAGGAACCTGAAGTGACTAGGCAGCAGACAAAACCTGAACTTGAATAGGATTCTCGCTGTGCACCCTAGTAGAACAGCCTCTTCCTGGGAGCCAAGCTCTCTAAATTCACAGAGCCCAGTGTTGCAGGAAAAACAGCAGAAATTCTCCCAATGCACCTCTGGAAGTGTAGGTAAGCAGGGCACTTCTACTTCCACCCCTTGGTTCTTAGACCCCTATACTCTAACAGTTAGGGACACCACATTGTATAATGGCTATTGATTTAGAGTACATACGGTAAGGTATCACCTCCAGGCTTATCTCTCAGTTGTCCCTCAATGAGTCATTACATTGCTTTATCCATGTGGTGCAGTATGGGATGGGATAAAGCCAGTGAATCCTATGATCATGTACTCACTACTATACTCCACCTTATTCCAGTGTGACCTTTTGTAGAACCCCCATTTGTGGATCAAATACTCTATGAGCTCTTGGATAATAGTGTTGTCCAGGAGGCTATAAACGGGAAAGACAAACTCATGGCTGGAATATTTGTTGATTTCAGTCTAGATAAATTTTTGTCCCCTCCAGGGTGCAAGGAGTCCAGTGAAGTCAACTTGACACCAAATGGATGGTTCATCTCCCCTAAGTGATGGTGCTGTGTTAGGAAAATGGGATTGGTCTCTATGGCTGGAAGATTGGAAATTCGGTAGTGGCAGTAGTTTCAGCAGTCTTGGTGGGTGGGAAGAGCCCAGACTGTTGAGTCCATGTGTATCTCCCTTTCCTGCCATCATGGCTACTTTTTTGTGCCAACACCGAGGTACAACACAAAGCCTAGCTGGTGTCAACTGACTAAGCCATTCTGTCTGCTTAGTGCTTAGTGTGTCCTGTGGTTCAGCTAAGAGTTCCGGGTGTGTAAAATAACCCAGATATGGAAGCTGGGCAAAGGATCATGGGTTTTTATTGGTATTGCTGCCCTCAGCCTCTTGAGCATTTGTCCTTGATTATTTTGATTGGGTAGATTGATCTTGTTGGCTCTGTCTCTTGCCCATAAGGATATTCTCTTTTCTTTTAACCAACTCCATAGCTTTCTATGGATCAGGCTCCTCTTGCTTCCTTTCCAGCCTTGCCTCTCACTATAATAATTGAACCCATTTTGCTTCTAAAGGTTAAGCACTGCCACCGCCTCTAACATTTCAGGTCATTTTCATCCCCATCATTTTCAAGGAGCCCTGTTGTGTAATGACATCTCTAACCACAAGCACTGGACTATAAAGGAGGGCCACTGGTGAGTTCCTCAGTGAATCTGATGTCCCTCTTATCGGGGAATGTCTCGGAAAATAGTCATCTGGTAAAGTTTTCAGGCTCACATAATAAATCCACTCAAGCATGCTTCCTTCTATGAGACATTTGGTTCCTTCTTCCATGGTCTGCAAGAAAGGTTCTGGCTTTTATTACTCATTGAGTGTGGGCATCAGTTTCTCCAACTATCTAAGAGCTGTCCTAACATTGTATGCTGGGGGCCTGCCAATGCCTAATAATTCTATAGAGCCAAGGAGAATGCTCCCATATCACTCGACACTCCCTTAGCCAACTTTACATTCTACTTCCCCTTGATTGCATACCTACAGAATCCAGTCCTATACATCCTCTCTTAGCTCTGGTACATATTGGCCAGATCCTGCAGCTCCTTCAGGGTGCAGTTCTTTCCTCCTCTTGCAGTGCACCCAGGACTGCATTTGCTGTGCTTTCATGCGCTATGCTATTGACTATAAGAGGTTATGATGGGTCTAGTGGCAAGAAAGGAAGTGGTGGCAGATTCTGATGGGAACACGCGTTGTCTTGCTAGTCAGAGGTCTAAGTACCATCCTTAAGCTGGGGGGATGACTACCAGCCTTTGACAGGGAGGAGTAGGCCCCTTTTGCATACTTAGAGCCTTCAGGAGAATGTGCAGATTTAAGAATTCCATCACATCAATCCAAATATCCACCTCCCATGTATCAGGGTCCCACTCTTTTGCAATTACAACTTGGACCTAAGTGTAGCAGACCCACCACTGAGAATTTAAGGTTTACTGGAGCTCTGCTAAGTTTGTGCTTAGGGCTGAGCCTGATCTTCTGTTTTATCTGCCCTCCAGCTATTGGAGATGAGAGTCTCATTGTACTTTGCAAGGAGGCCCTCTGGCTTTTATGCTTAGCCTTTACATGCTGATTAATCACATTCAGCCTTTCCTTGTCTTTCTCCAGACCTTTTTTTGCCCTTATAATTAACAGTTTCCTCATGCTTCTCAAATACTGGTTCCCTTGCCATTCCAGAAACTGTCAACAATAACACAGCTGCTGTGGGCCTGGCTTTATCCACGCTCTACCAACCACCCGTGATGGGGTCCTTATTTCCAGATAACTGGTAGGTCACCCAGATTTAGCATCTGCTTTCTTGCACTGCTCCCTCCATCAACCGTCACAAGCTGGGTTACCAGGGAGGCCGAGTCTGCAGTGGAGAGCAGCAGGCCAGAAGCTAACTGGAGGGCGCTCTCAGAACAACATCTTTGTGAGTGTAGGGAAGCAGGACTGGGCAGAGAAGTTTGGAGGTGAGGCCATCACAACATAGGTCATTGCAAATTCCAAGAGAGTCTCTGGAACTGGGGTGGCTCTGAAGAGTGGACCTCACGTGGGGACGTTGACCAGTCTTGGGTGTGGGCTGCCCCTGAGAAGGGGACATAACTTTGGATGGAACTGTTGACTTCAGCAAAGGATAATCTCAGAGCGGAGGACGTTAGCTGGCTAACTAAAGGAAAACAGGCCTGGAAAGTGGTCTGGATTTGGGCAGCACACTAGTGTCCACTGTCATGTTTTTTAAGTTATAATTAATTATATTTTAACAGCAAAAAAAAAATCAAGTCATTTAAAAAATGCCCAAGAGAAAATAGTGCCATCTTTTCGTGCTTTCCTCCAGAAATCTAGTGGTTAGTCCTTCGACAGTTTTCCTCTCCTGAAGAATGGCCCAGACATCCCACAAAACAAATAGAAACTTGGGAGCGGCTTGGTCAGTAAAACTACTGATAGGGGGTCAATAAGCCTCTTGTGACTCACCATCCCCCAATTTACCGAACCCAGACCCAAAAGAGGTGTGTCAGGTATAGACTTTCGGCTGCTTCACAACAGAATGGGCAGGCAAACCTGTGAAACCTGAACAAATAAATCGAGGCTTGCTTGGAGGCCTGTTGCCATGGGGCACCCACACTAAAAACAAATGTGAATCTGATGCCCAAGACCTTGAAAAACGGTTTATGTCTTTACTGAGGCGTGGTGAATGTGGCAAGGACGCACTTCCTAAAATAATTATACTCGCTAGAAATCTTACGGGGACAGATCATTCCTAGGTTCCTGTCTTCAAACTGCTGCTTTCTGAATCTCTCCTTTGTCCTGCTGGCAAAACTCCAGAAGACCCTTGCTTCTACCTCTGGATTTAGTCCTTTCTTTCACAAGCATTTATACAAATCAATTTTATGTATGTAAATCAATTTTGTCTTTCTCTGCACTTACCAATTCTCCTGTCCTCTTTACCTTCAGCAACATGCAAAGGACAGACAGACTTATGAACAGAGGTGGGGAGGGGGGGGATGTAAAATTTCACCTGTCCCACGGGAATTGGTAAATATAGTATATTTTTAATGCTATATTTGATGGTGAAACACTTCACCGGATAGGAACCCAATCATAAATGAAAATGTACGAATCACCCCTTCTTTGGAACTGCCATCTCATTATTCTCAGGATGGCCTATCCCCTGCTCATCCCCTCATTGCCCGTCAGAGTGTTTCCATGGTGCTTTGTCTGGAATAGATCTGGCTGCTTTCCACTTGTCCTTTCAAAGCAACTTGTCGACCTGCCTGATAGGGGAGAATGCATAAATGTGAGTGCAGACTTGTGCATAGACAATGAGCACAATTTTGCATATTATTTCAGTGAGTTCATGGATTCCTCAGAAAGTCCCTTAATAACCAATTAGTTTCTTTCTCTAACTCTCAGTTCCTAAAATTCTAACCCCCAGATTTTAGCAACACCAAAAATATACTCAGATGCCCGTGATGGATGCAGACTCCATTTCTTTATATTGGCAAATGATTCATCCTTATAAATTACATAAATCATACATAAATTGTATGCTAGAGAAGCCAACATTTTTATTCATCCTTCCTTCCTCTGTTAGTCACTCATTCATTTAACAAGCATTTGTTTGCTAAGCACTTACTATTTTGGAGTAATGTATTTATTTAAAATCAGTTTCCAACTTTAAGAATGAAGTCAGTTCATGGGGAGAACTGCTATGTAATTGGACAATTACAATAGTGCACTAGGACAGAGGGGGCTGTAGGAGCATCAGGGAAGAAAGAGGAGAGGAGGCTAGTGGTGGGAGGGCACCCAATTCAGCCCAGGAGTTGGGCATGGCTGAGAGTGATTTAGAGAGAGCTTTTTTGGAGACAGTTGTACATAAACTGCATATTGGGGAATTCTTAGAATTTTCAGAAGACAAGAGTGGGAGAAAGATGTTCCCTCCAGAAAGGATAGCATTGGCAAAGATGTAGAGGCAGGAGAAATCATGGTGGACTGGTGAGCTCATCACTGGTTCTCTAGGGCTGGGGTGGAGGGTAGATAAGGAGACGGTCTCAAGTGGTGAAACAAGGGCCACAGAAGGCCTGGGATGCTGATCGAGGAATTTACTCCTTGTCCCCAATGGGATTTGGAGCCTCTGAAAGCTATTCAGTAGTCATGATGTAATCAGATTTGCGTGTAGCATGGTGAGGTGTGAGAGCCATCGCACCAGTCGCATGGAGATTGCTTCTATGTCAGTTGCACTTAGAATTTGGGAATAATAATAAAGAACTAAAATTATAAGTGACTTGCTCTTAATAAAATAGGTACTTGGCCAAATGTGTATGTAACAGCACTCTGAGCCCCTTGCTTTTAAATATTATTTTGAATGCAGTGATCTGCACAGCTGTGGGAATAGCATGGATGACTCCCTTACCAGCTTATCCCTGTTCCAGCCTTCACAGAGGCTCCTGATCTAACCTTTAAAACTAGTGCAATTTAAATATTGTTTGTTTCTAATCTTATATTTATTTCCATTTTTTTTCCAGTTATTATATTTTTAACTTTAAAAGGAGAGGACATTTCCATTTAATTTTTATTTTTCCAATTGTTGTATTTTTAATCATAAAAGGAGAGGACATGGGGGTGCCTGGGTGGCTTAGTCAGGTGTCTGACTCTTGATCTCAGTTCAGGTTTTGATCTCAGGGTTGTGAATTCAGGTCCTGAAATCCTACTTTAAAGAAAAAAAGAGAGAAAATGAAAATGAGGAGAACATGCATAGAATGTTGATATATTAAGTGGATATTCTACTTACTTACATAGTTAGAATAAACTTCTATTAATATAATCCCTCTTCCCTGAGTAGTCTGTGGTCTATTTGCTTCACTTTCTAGGTAGATTTGCATCAGAACTTAGGTCAACTCAAGGGAGAGGGTATGCACGTGAATGTCATTTGTCATGATATATTGCAGCAGAAAAAAGAATGTCTAAACCCAATTCACTGGGGAAGTGAAAAGAACACAAAGTTTGGTTACGAATCTGGGTTCAAATCCCAATTCTATTACTTATGGGATAGATAGCATTGGGCAAATCTTAGTTCGCTTTGTATAAAATAGAGCTAATAATAATTTTCTTTCTTTCTTTCTTTCTTTCTTTCTTTCTTTCTTTCTTTCTTTCTTTCTTTTAATTTATTTATTTGTCAGAGAGAAAGGGAGCACAGGCAGATAGAGTGGCAGGCAGAGGCAGAGGGAGAAGCAGGCCCCCCGCCGAGCAAGGAGCCTGATGTGGGTGGGACTCAATCCCAAGACGCTGGGATCATGACCCGAGCCGAAGGCAGCTGCTTAACCAACTGAGCCACCCAGGCGTCCCCTTTCTTTCTTTCTTTTAAATATTTTATTTATTTATTCGACAGAGAGAGACACAGCAAGAGAGGGAACACAAGCAGGGGGAGTGGGAGAGAGAGAAGCAGGCTCCCCACCAAACAGGGAGCCCGATTCGGGGCTTGATCCCAGGACCCTGGGATCATGACCTGAGCTGAAAGCAGACGCTTAACGACTAAGCTACCCAGGTGCCCCTAATAATAGTTTTCTTGGAAGATTGCTGTGATAAGTGAAAGAGCATGTATTCAGTGCTTGTACAGTCTTTAAAAAGTGGTGGTTAATAGTAGAAAGATTACCATGAAGGTGGTGGTTTCTGAAGCTGAATTGCTTACCACGATCAGGCACAGAAGACTCACCCGGGAAGAGGAGCTATTTAGGCTCAAGAGGCCTAAACAAACACAGTTGCAGAGACTCACTTTCAGAAATATTCAAAACTCGACGGTTAACTGGAATATGCTAAGTACTGTAGCAAACAACCCCAACTCTGTCCGGTATGATACAATAAAGGTTAATTTCTCCCGTGTGAGTTCAGGGCTGCTGAGAAGAAGATGCTGGGATGCGATCAGTCAAGCAAGAGGTTGATTGAGGGGAACACCTGTGAAGGACAAATAGAAAGATGCCATGGGAGGAGAGGAGAGCTTTCAGACCACAGTACAGACCTGACTCCGCTGCAGGAGCGCCTCAGGGAAGGAAGATGGGGTAGGGAGATTCCTGGACTTCATTGTAGATCCAAGAAAAAGTCCTCTAGGCCCGTGAAGACTCCAGGAATCAGAGTCACCTGCTGGAGGAGCCCCATGTCATGCAGGAATGGGTCTGAATTTCTACACTCACCATGCTCAGTCCTTGGCTGGTGGCAGCGCATGCGAAATGCAGGCTTGGCACAAACACGGTGAGAGGCCCAATGTGGCAGCAGCTGGGGCCATAGTAAATCTTGTCCCCCTCTCCCTGTAGTAGATCTGAATGGCACACTTTCATGACACCCCACCACCACCACCGCATCATAGTACAACGCAGATCAGCTCTGGGAGTTGCAGTTTCATGCAGTCATTCAGGAACCCAGGCTCCTTATATCTGTGGTTCTACCCTCTAGGTTCCAGAAGTCCTCTCCATTCAGTTCGGAGATGGGGCAGGAGAATGCAGATAGGTAATGTATGAATAGTTTCTGCAGGTTTCACCCAGACTTTGCTCATATCACCTGTGTTCGGATTATATTGGCCGGATGCAGTCGTATGGCCCCATCTCATTGCAGGAACACCGGGAAAATATAGGCCAATTGCATGCCTCAACAACTATTTGCACAGGGTGGATGAGAGACAGAGCAGTGTCCCCAATTTCTGGCTTGGATTACGGGATAGATGGTGACGCCATTCGTTGATGTAGAAGATACAGGCGAGGATGTGACTTCAGAGGAGGCGGAGCTGTCTGGCAGCCAGCTGGACATTCCAGTCTGGAGCTTGGGGTTAGTCAGACAATCCACGTGGTGGTTAAAGCCGGGAGTTGCTGAGACATAGTCTTAGCACCAGAAAAGAAAAGGGCTATGAACACAGCTCTGAAGAACACTGAAATTTAAAGGACTGCGTGACTCAATATCTATTTCAATCTCCTTTCAGGGCGCCTTCCTGGGCTCCAGAGTTGGAAAGCTAAAAACGTTTCCGAGACTCCCATCAGCTAGGGTTTCCAAGGATGTGATTTGGGTTCTGCCAGTTGGACGCACTCACAGAAGACTCCCGTTTTAGAGTGGAATTCGTGGGGGGGCGGGCCGGGCAGGCGGCATCCATTCTGCTGGTGCCGGGTGTCGTGACTCGGGCGCTCAGGTGGGCCTCTGGAGCTGCGATTTCCCAGCAGGCCCTTTGCCCTTGTGGCAGAAGCAGCAGCTTCCTTGGCAGCTGGGTCCCGAGTGTGGCTTTGCTCCTAGTAACTCAGCGTGGAGCCCACTTCAATTCTCCCGCTGATTCTGTAAGCCCATTAATACCTTGTCATTATCCCTATTTAAACTAGCCAGGGTGGGCTCTGCCCTTTGTACCTAAGCCGCTGACAAGATAGAGAAACCCCAGGCCTTGAGAGAGGCTAAGGAGGAGAGGCTAGAGAAATGGGACGAAAACCAGGAAAGACTGCTGCCCCAAAATCCAGGGAAGGGAGCATTTCAACCAGCGGTCCACAGTTAAAGGCGGCAGAGCAGCCGAGACAGATACAAGTGTAAAGTAAAATAATTCAGCCAGGAGGTCACAGGCAATCTCGACGGGCCCAATGTCAGTGGAATAGCTGGGAAGGAAGCCAGGTTGCAAGAGGTTTAGGATATTCCTTCATCTTGTTTGGACTCAATTTATGGAGTATGAGTCAGGTGTTGTAGTCAGGCATTAGGAAGATTATTTCATGCTTATTACTGTGCCTGAAAATTCAGCATGGCAGTCAAATCCCTCCAGAGGTAGAAATTTGTCTTCTGACAGCGTTTATCCAAGAAGGCTGTAACTTAGTTCTGTTTGTTCCACAAAATAGTTGTCTGAACCTCCATTCCTAAAAGAGAAAAAAGATCCCTTAGCAAATGGGCGTACTTAATCTACTTGTCTTCTGTACAGTATGTGGAGATAAACCACCTGCTTATACAAATAGGAAGCCCAGAAATCCCTGGAGATGGGCAGGCGAGTTCCTCTTGCTTCCCTGCCTCACCCAGCCCTACTCTTGGCTCTCCACTACTGCAAAGAGGAAATTACACACTATTCTCTGCAACCCCCTTTCTGTGTTCCTCCCCATGGGAATACAGCCATAAAGATGCCTACTGGTGGCCAAGGGACCTCCTGATACACCCACCCTCCCCTCCTATTCCACCATACCCCATCCATTAACTTTATCCTTATTCCTATTAGAAACTAAACACAGCCAGGAGAGTGAGTTTTTCAGCATGCATCATTTTATTTTTTTTCCATTCATTGTTGCTCTAATCATCAATCATCCATTCTCCCTGTTAACTCATTCTGTAGGGTGAAGAATTAAAGCTGTGTTAGCGTTCCAGGTCAGGCTACCTTCTGCAGGTGGAGGCCCCGCTGGCAGCCCTTGGCTGTTACTCACTTGCCTGCTGTCATAGACCCCTCAGGAGCCGGCAGTAGGGGCATGTGGGCAGAGGCACTGTGGCTCGCTGAACGGGTGTCCATGTAGACTGAGTCAGTCTGCTAAGAGGGATGGCTGGTGCTGGCCCATGGGAGGCTTAGGAACTCAGTCCTGACTTTTAAACCTCTGAGACTTCACGTCTTATAATTTCCCCAAACAGACCTGTGATTACAAACGCTCAGCCTAGTCATCACTGCCCAAGCCCAGGTGTTCTGAAGACATGGGGCGTAAGCTTGTATTTAAAAAGAAAAACGATAAGGAGGTATTTACCCAGCAAATACATTCTCTAAAGCAGATCACACGCACACGTTGTACTGCCTCCCTCCACCTCCCCACAGCACCCTACAAAGCCCCCACAAGCCACCAAATCGGAATTTTATTGTGGCTGTCCTTTCTGTAGGCCGTGCTCAAATTCTTATTTTTTTTTTTGAAGATTTTATTTATTTATTTGACAGACAGAGATCACAAGTAGGCAGAGAGGCAGGCAGAGAGAGAGGGAAGCAGGCTTCCTGCTGAGCAGAGAGCCCGATGTGGGGCTCGATCCCAGGACCCTGGGATTGTGACCTGAGCCAAAGGCAGAGGCTTTAACCCACTGAGCCACCCAGGTGCCCTGGCCATGCTCAAATTCTTAATAAAAGATCCTTTAATTTTATTCAATTCAGTCCACCAAGTGTATGCGTCTGTTTTGGCTCCTAGTCTATGCCTGGTGCTCTGGGGTGAGACATGAATTAAAACCCTGAGACTGCCTTGAAGGTACATTCCATGGAGTTAGATAAGCACCTTGACTATTTTGCAGTGAGCAGTGAGGGAAGTAGATAAAAGTGCTTTGGGGTTTTCTCCCCTCTACCCTAGACTTTCCGGAAGTTCATAGCCTATACTTTCCTCCCTATCTCTTGCCTTGGGGAAAGAAAAATTGAAACCTTTATGTAAGGCTTATTCCTCCATGGGATTTGAACCACACGGGGACTTGGCTTCATTCATCAATTTTTTTCTCTCATTGTCAACATCCTTGCAGTTGCTCTAGAAACACATTCAAATCTATTCTATCTTTACATTTCTTTCTCTGTCTTCCTTTGCTCTTGGGATATAGTTTGTTTGTTAAGCAAACAAACATTTTTTTTTTCCCATTCATGTTTTTCTTCCCATTCATGCAGTGATTTTCTCATTAATTTCCCAAAGGCTTAGTGATGGACGGTGTGGGCAAGGCCTCTCCTAGGCTGGAGACATAAAACAAATAATGTCTTTGCTTTGGAGAAGCACACTTTATGCCTGGGGAGACACATTTAAACAGGTATCTATTAGTGCCCCCTTTTTCCCTCTTCTCATTGTCAAACTTCCTGGAAGAGGAGCCACCACTTTGTTTCTCAATCCCTGTGGCCCTCACAGCTCTTCTGAAATAGACATCGTGAGTCTGCTGGAACTTCCTATTTACAAATATCCAGTCCTCATCATGGCACTCACTCTTCTCGGCCTCTTGCTGATAAGCATTGCTTTAATGGAAATTTGCTTTTTTGGAGACCCCCTCTGCAAAATTCTAGGGCAAGTCCAAGACTTCTATCTGGAGAGTCTTCACCTTCCCAACTTCCAGCTCCAGCAGATCTGAGCAGGACATGTTACCCAGACCAAGGGTAAGTGACCTTCATTCTCCTGGACAAACAGTGATTGGTTCAGGAGTGGACAGAAATCCTCTTCTCAGAATCACTGAGACTCCAGGAGATTTCTGCTAAGGCTTCTGGGAGTGAGGCACTTTTTTCCACTGAGCTTGAAAGTATGAAGATGTAAGACCAAATGCAAATCCAGCCATCCTGTTACCACAACGGAGACACAGCTTGTGAACAGAGCTAAGCCAGAGGAAGTAAAGCCAAAGGATAGAGAAAGAAAATTAGTCGTGGTTGTATCATTTGGGCCTCTGCACAAAATCACACCTAAAAACAGCATAACATCAAGACTTCTCTGCTTATTCATTAAGTCCCCCTTTTGCTTAAGCATTTATCCCTTTTTGTATTGATTTATTGGTACTTGTAAGTAAATAAATTTTAACCAAGAGAGGAATATGTTAACATCCACTCCTCATTTATTCAACAAAGGCTCATCGAGCATCTTCTGTGTGCAAAGGACTGTACTCAGAACTTGAGATACAGTTGTGAGTGACACCAATCTCTGCCTTCAGTAAGCTGGTAAGAGACAAGGAAAGAAGTAAAGACAATACAGTGCCATTAGAACTACAGAAAGTGTTTTACAGCCTGCTCCAGAAACACAAAGAGGGGATACCTACACTGTCTCAGCAAATGATGGCAGACTCTTCAAGGAGCGTAATCTGCATGGAAACCCAAAGTATACGTAACCAGGCAATGATGTAGAGAGGGAAGAAGACTGTTTTGTGAGTGGGAAAATGGCAAGAAAAGGCTCAGAGAAAATACAGAGCACGGGACATTTTGGAGACCTGTAAAAAGTAAAATAGTGTTCTAAGGAAACGGTCTATCAGAGTCTAGAGAGGTAAGCAAGAATAAAACCATGAAGGACCTTGCAAGCTTGAGGAGTTTGATCAGAAATGCAAAAGGCTTTCAGCAGGTGAATGTGGGGCCATGATCACCTGCTTCTACATACACAAAAGTACCATCCATTCCACAGCTGTCAATGTCATCTACTCCTAGGCTGATGGTATCCATATCTATGTCTCAAGCTTCTGTCCTGAGCTCCAGGTGCACGTCTTATGGGAACCTCAAATAAATCTCTTCATCTTCCTCCTTTCTCTGTAATTTCTGCTTGAGTCCCCAGATTCAGAAATGGGATTGTCCTCTTTCCAGTCACTGGCTCTAAAACCCTGAGTCATTCTTCTCTCTTCCATTTCCTGCACCATACTCAATGGTTGCCATATCTCAGCAATCTATTTTCGGAAAGTCTCTTTCATTTTTTTGTGAACTGGAAGCTATATCTTTAATTTACCAGAAAGCTTTCCCATCCCCCATCTTCTAGTAACTGAGCTGGTATATGACCAAGGCCGGGTTATTCATGGTATCTGTAGCAGAGAGTTGCTAGGGGTGACCTTTCATGATTCCCACTTCCTGGTGTTCATGCCTCTGTGTGATCCCCTCTCTTTGAGTGTCGGTAGGATGTGTGACTTGCTTTTACCCAACAGTCTATGGCAAAGGTGATGGAGTGTCCCTCCCATGTTTATCTTATATTATGTAAAACCCATCGTACTAGAAGAAATACTCTAGAGCTTTTTCTTGCTGGCTTGATGGAGTAAGTGGCTATGATGGGAAAGCCCACTTGGTAGGGAACCTGGGGGCAGCCTCTAGTTGCCAAAGGCAGTCTCCAGCCAACAAGTCAGGGACCTTAGTCCTACAACAGCAAGAAAATTAATTCTGCCAACAATCTGAGTGAGCATAGAAGAAGACCCTGGGCCAGTTTTGCCTCCAGATGAAATCCTAGTGCTGTCTGACCTTGACTGCAGCCTTGCAGAGATCCTGTACTGTCCTCAAACTCCTGATCTATAGAAACTAAGATAAAGAAGTGTGTCTTGTTTTAGTCTACTTTGGTGGCAAATTTTTATGCAGCCATAGAAAATGAATACAGTGTTTCATTCTCATTGCTTGGTAGAAATGCTAGTTGTTTGTCTACTAACCATTGTTCTCTCTGTCAGAACGCTAATCGCGTTTTAGATATTGGGTGTTCATATCCTTCATGGGTACCTCCGCAGCCCTAGGGAGTATTGGTTGATTGGTCTCAACTTATCTTGTTTATTCCACTTGCCTTATCACTGATGGGCTAAACACGCAGTAGTAGGACACAATCACAACCAGTGAAACCTAAGAGGATATTTTCTGGAAAGCTTTCTTTGCTCTAAATATGGAGGCAAGTCAGAGACTTGCTTCTTTCTGCCCAGGACTTTGTTGATTCTGGGAAATGCAGCGACTGTCTTGCCTTTGGAGGGAAAGTCAAGAGCATGGTGGATAAGCCACCTCTGACCCTAATTAAAATCATTGAACCACTATCCTAACCAAGCCAGAACTTCTTGTAATCAAAATATTACATTATCCTTATTATTTAAACTACTTTTAAATGGGTATTCTGTGGCTCCCAGCTAAGAGCACTCTCACTGAAACCTTATAAAAGGTTCAGAACAAGGACTGGTAACAAGGTTTCTTAGTCATTCTCTAAGAGAATGGGATTGCTGTCCAGGTTCTGGATAAAGTCCAGCAGGCTTGCTAAGCTGGAAATGGAAATGGATCCCAGGCTGCTGGAGGCTCTTTACCACCACTTTCAGAGGGGCTCTATGCAGCAAAGGATGACCCAAACTCATGGAGAGAGGAAGAGCAGTAGTGAGTTCCATGCTGCCCCCAATCTCTGGTTTCTGTAGTCCATATCATTTGGTTCTGCAAAATAACCTCACATTCATCTTACCTATGCCAGCCAAGGAATAATAAACTCTTGTTTACTCAAAATGAAGTTGAATTGCTGTCACTTGCCCTGTAGGAATCCCAGCTAATACACTCTTCTGCCCTTCTAGTACCTGCCTAATTTACTGCCACAGCTGATCTCTCTCACCCTCTAATCTGTTCTTTCTCTGTGTCTGATTATGCTATTTCCTTCCTGAAAAACCCCTAGGGCACCTTCTAGAAGGCAGCTTTAAGCCAGAATTCCTCAGATAGCCATTCACAGTCTAGCCCCCACCTGCCTTTCACCATCATGTATTATGATCTTCCTTAAACTTTCCACTTTTACCATCACCTGCTATAAGAGATATTATATACTTTAAAAAGAATTATACAATATATAATTATATAAATTATGTATTTTATAATAAATAATTATATATTAAAATTGCATATACAATATAATATATAAAAGAAAAAAGATATATTGTACATGGTAAGAATAAGTACTGTTCTGTAAAATGTTTGTTTTTGTTGTACGTATATATGTATATATGTAGGGCCAAATGTAAAAAAATACTTATATTATACATATATGATTATATAGTATATATGACTATATAATATACACACTATGCTACTGTATACTATATTGCATATTATAGTATAAACAATGTTAAAATTATATACTATATATAGTATAATACATATGTAATATATGTGTTTTTATGTTATGACCTAGCATATATATACGCAAATATAACTAAAACAAACATTTTACAAAACAATACTTATCCTTACTATTGACAATACACTATCTTTCCTTCTTTTCTACTCTGCTGATTCTGTTTTTTAGAAGGCTGCTTGCCGCCCACGCGCTTCTCTTCTCACCAGAGCGAGGAGCGCAGTTGCTTTGTGCTCCGGGCTGCAGTCGCTATGGCTGGGGGGAGTTTGAGATGTTCCATGTGGTGATGAGGAACCCCAAGACCAGGGCTGCTTCTGACAGGGAGCAAATCTAGAGCCCGTTTCCCGCCTCCCGATTTAGGAAGTTTGCTGCTGAGGGTGAGGCTGAGGCTTTGGCAGAACTGTAAACCCTGACGGCTCAGAAACGGATTACAAGGAGCCGGGAATGTCGTCCATCGGCTTCTCTTGGACAGACCCCCACCCCCACCCACCCCCACCCCAGGCACACCGAGATGCTCAAACATTGAATACCGCTCCTCACAAATCTCCTGGCAATCCTGGATGAAAAGAATCCAGCGAGAAGGAGACGTCTAGGGATCTCCCCTGAACCCTGGCTTCCAAAGCAGGAGAGAACGAGACCTCAGCTCATGGGCATCTGCCCCACCCTCCCTCTTCTGTTCCCTGGCAGCGTTTTAAGGAAGGTCTGATGGGACAGTGTACTTTTGATGCCCCGAGTGGAAAAAAACCATGTGAAGTAGAGAGCAAGCCTGGAAAGCAAAGAAAGATAAACATGTACAATACAAGTGAGAGCAAACAAGAGACTCGTGACTCGATGGACGGTGAGATGAAGATGAAAAGGCCAAACCTTTGCAAAGCACGTAAATCAGCGAAGATAGCATTTTATGTATTATGTACTGCTAAGCTATATCATTCTGGAATTCTTTTATTTTCAAGCCAATAATCACGAAAATATATCTTTATACACAAACATGTTCCCTCACTCTCTTCATGGGGATAATTTGAGCTGATATTTAACATCCTCTAAAATCACCACTCTATAGTTAACTGTGGTGTATGTAGAATAACTGATAATTTTGGAAGTTCATAGGAAAGCCATTATATAAACCACAATTAAGAACTATTGTAATCTTTAAAAATGCCAATATTCCCCTTGCAGACAGTATTTTAGATATTTTAAGGTAGAAAAAACATGAAAACTTGAGTTTCTTCAAGCACTAAAGGCCTGGTATTGGACTACTTTTTATGACTGATTTACGGCAGTATTAAACTTTTATATTCAATTGATGAAAAAATGTTAAGAGAACATACCTTACCTTGAGAAACATGATCATAATGGGGTATCCCTTTTGTCTTTAATTACAAGTATCACTTGTTTAGTTGTGGACACGAATATTTTTAGAAAAGTTTCCTTTTTTTGGTCTTCTACATATGTGAGCAGGAAATAAAGTAAGTAGCATATTCAATATATATCAATGCACTTGTATGTTAAAAGTTTTCCCAAGAAGAGCTCATTTTATCATTTAATTCAAGGGAAGCCAGTAGAAAATGTTCTATCAAGTTGCCTGAAATATAACAGGTGCCCAAAGACTTGAAATAGAGTTAAGTGAATATGAATGAAGCTTGCAATAGTGTTGATACAACAAGTTCCATTTGAAATGAGTTGGCTTGCCACATATCCAGATTCTCAGAACTCCCAACTTCTGTTATGAACACATTCTTCCATCCTCCCTCAATATCTTGTCCTGTTTTCTCATAGACCCTGCCAAGCTAAAGCTACCATCTCTTTTCCATGTACTTTTTTCACTTGTTACTTTGAGATATTAGTAGAGTCACATCAATTGTAAGAAATATCACAGAGGAATCTCATATACCCTTTATCCAGTTTCCCCCAATGGTAACATCTTGCATAACTAGAGTGTGACATCACAATGAGGATATTGACATGAATGTAATCCACCCACATGTTCAAATTTAACCAGTGTTGTGTGTACCTGTTTGTTTTTGTGTGCATTTAGTTCTTTTTTTTTTTTTTAAAGATTTTATTTATTTATTTGAGAGAGAGGCAGTGAGAGAGTATGAGCGAGGAGAAGGTCAGAGGGAGAAGCAGACTCCCCATGGAGCTGGGAGCCCGATGCGGGACTCGATCCCGGGTCTCCGGGATCATGACCTGAGCCGAAGGCAGTCGTCCAACCAACCGAGCCACCCAGGCGTCCCAGTGTGTGCATTTAGTTCTATATAGTTTATCACAGGTGTAGATTCATGTGTCCACCACCATAGTCAAGATAACGAACATTCCATCATGGGAATTCCTCGTGCTACCCTTTTATAGCCACACCCAGCTCTTGCCTTCCCCCCATGCCCTAACCCTTGGCACCTACAAATCTGTCCTCCATCTCTATAATTTTGTCATTTCAATAATGTCATATAAATTGAACCATTCAGTGTTTAACGTTTTGAGATTGCACTTTTTAAATTAACATAATTCCCTTGAGGTCCATTCGAGCTGTTGCCTGCATCGATGATTCATTCTGTTTTATTGCCGAGTGGTACTCCATAATATAGATGTATGACAGTTTATTTAACCATTCCCTGGTGAAGGACATTTGTTTTTCTCCCAGTTTTTAGCTATTATGAATAAAGTTGCTAAGAACACTTGCGTAAAAAACAAATTAAACAAATGCTGGTTGCAGTCCACAAATTGATGTCATGATCCACTAATGGGCTGACACACAATTTTAAAAAAGATGTCTTCAGTTCCTTTGCCTTACTACTAACCTTGTTCTTGGGCAACACTAGAGGTCTTGCTTTCCTTACACATGGTTTATGAGCTCCTATTTCTCTAACCTTGCTTAGGCTATCATTTGTGCCCCAAATGCTCTACTTAGAATATCTTTGTCTAGTGAAGTCCTACTTACTAAAATAAATTAGACATACCTTTGGCCAAAAATCACAAGAAACTTGACTACAAGATTTTTTTCTCTCTCTGCCGTAACAGTTATTGCCTAGAGCAATAGAAAATAAACTATTAATATAATAGAAAAGTTGGCAAACTTTTTCCATAATGTTAATAGTAAATATTTTAGACTTTGTGGGTCAAAGAGTAAATAGTAAACATTTAGACTTTTTAAATTAAAAAAGTAAAATTAAAGATATTATGTAGGCCTTTCTATAACAGGAGAGAAAATTCTTGCCCTGCCCCATTTGTTTGGTGTGGGTCATGTGGGTGGTGGGCAAGCTTTTGCCTTTTGCTGCAGACATTCTTGGGAAAGAGAGATTACTGACTTAAGTGGAAGGGCCTAGTCAGGGGGGAAGTAGGGATGGCTACCTCATTGGTTAATTTCATTCTGCCCCAGTGACATCCAGGGTTCTGTGCATCTTATACTCCTGTGCCCAACATATCAACTTGGGCAGCTGGCCAGAAACAAGGGGATTCACATGGTCACCAATCTCTAGACTAAGAGCCCATCACTCAGTGCCCATCTGTTGCCACCAGTGGAGTCCCTAATACCTTGGTGGTGGTCAGCTGGACATAGACACTGGTGATGCATAGCTGCCTGTTGGCCAGGGAACCAAGTGCCAAGAGCAGAGAGGAGAAGTAGGGTGGAGAGGAGGATGCCGTGGCTTGGTCTCCTCGGCCTACCATGCTGGCCTTCTTGGGTAGTGCCCGAGGTACACAAACACAAATTTGGTTTGGGGGCTGTAGTTTGCCAGTGCTTGGTCAGAGTAAGGTAATTGCTCGTTATTTTTGGGGGGGTTCAAAGATGTCAGGATTGACATTTTTGTGATTCTCTTTGCCTTTCCCTCATGGTCTCAAGATGGCTGCTTCAGCTCCAGCCATGACATATGCATTCAATTCAGAAAGGAAGAAAATAAAAGGGAACATGCCTATCTTCTTTACTAGCAGAAGTTTTTCCAGAGCCAAGTCCAGCAGGTTTTCCTTAAGCTGCATAGGACAGCACTAGGTCTATGATTTCATTCTCAGACGGAGTCTCACAAGCACTGGGTTTGAATGGTCCTCACCAAGCAGATGTGTGTCTCTTTACTAATGATTCTTGCCAGTCCCAGAGAAAACACCAAATGGTCCAGTTTTGGTTACATATTCATGCCTATTGCCAAGGTTTAGGAAACTCTGATCGGCCACCCTGGATCCATTCTTGACCCATAGGCCAGGGAAAGGTGGGCAATGTAATTGTCAGCACTGCCATGTGAGGGAGGTTGAGTTCCCAACGGAAAAGATGCTGGCAGAAACAGATATCCACTACAGAAGAGAGGCATTACATTGCTGCTAAATTGAATGGAAGTATCATTATGAAGTACTTATACTCAAGGTTTTAATGGATTTGTAAATGCTGCTCTCCTGGCAATATTCAAAACAGTTGACAGTATTCGCCTTCAAGAAATTTACAGCCTGGGGTAGGGGCGCCCAGGTGGCTCAGTCGGTTAAGCGTCTGCCTTCAGCTCAGGTCATGGTCCCAGGGTCCTGGGATCGAGCCCCCCCCCCCAGACTTCCAGCTTAGTGGAGAGCCTGCTTCTCCTTCTCTCTCTGCTTGCTGCTCTGTCTGCTTGTGCTCTCTTTTGTATCTCTCTGTCAAATAAATAAATGAAATCTTAAAAAAAAAATTTACAGCCTGGGGTAGACATTGATTATTTGGCTACAAATGATTATTTTGGCAACAAATGAGAGAATATTTAGCAACAACAAAAATAGCATGGACAAAGCTATGAGATTCCGAATAATAGAGACTTGGAAGTAAGTCAGTGGTGTACTTTTGCATAAACAAACAGAAATGGAGAAGATTTAAGTGATGCATCTGCAGCTGCCTTGAAAATAGTGACCAAAGTGGGATCAAAACACAGGATTGTTACCGTGGGAGCAGGGACTAAACCTCGTGAGTCCATCCAGCTGGGTGTTTTATTCCCTAACGTGAGAGGTATTCTGTCGCGGCAGACATGCAGAGTATCTACAGACTGTGATCATGTTTCCCCTCGGCTCGCTCAGAGCATCTGGCTAGATGTGAGGCATTTTGCTGTGCCAAGCAGCACACACGCTACCTGCAGCCCTGCTGGGACTTGGCCAATCACAGAACAATTTGGTAACCAGCGATACAGGACATCCTTGATGACGTGAGATATTCTCGGTTTCCTCACTTTCCTTTGCCTAGTGTAGACTAGGACAGAGACTGCAGAAAGTGGAAGTGGCAGTCCAAAAGAGAAGACGGTGTGCTGTGCTGTGGTGGTACCATCAGGTGTGTGTGTGTGGGTGGGGGGTGGTCAGAGAGCGTGGCAGTAGCAAAGCAAAGGGCAGAAAATCCTCTTAATGTGTGCGAGGCAATTCAGTGCTATTTTTATCTGGTAATTACTGAATTAAACCACCATACAGTGTGCATCAGTTCCTGCTTGTCACCCACAGCCAAGATCTTCCCACAATGCAACAAGGATTGTTGATAGATTCAAAGTGGCCCACACCCCCTAAAATGCAGCTGTAGGCTCCTTATCAGTGACAGTTATAAGGGCAAGTAAAACAAGCACTGATTAATTTCTTCTGCTGCCCAATGATGCAAGCATCTTCCATATTTGCATGATGCCAGAGGTGTGAGCAGGGAAGGAGAGGGAGTGTTGAAGGGGAAGATAACCAGAATGAATACAAGGAGATCTACAGTCTCCAATCTCACACATCTGTGTGATGCCAGACAAGCTCTCTGGCTTTCTGGATCTGTTTGCTCATCTGTCAAATGACAGAGGGATTTCTAAAGTCTAACTCCATTTTTTTAAAAAAGTGTTAACGTTTACATTAAAAACCTTCTCAACTGGGGCGCCTGGGTGGCTCAGTCAATTAAACAGCCCGCTCTTAATATCAGCTCAGGTCATGATCTCAAGGTCGTGGGATCAAGCCTTGCGATGGCCCTGCCTCAGCAGGCAACCTCCTTGAGGATTCTCCGCCCCCCATCCCTTGTGCATGAGTGTGTGGTCCCTCTCTCTCTCTCTCTCATTCTCTCTAAAATAAATAAATCTTTTTCATAAGATTATTTATTTATTTATTTATTTATTTGACAGAGAGTGGGAGAGAGAGTGAGAGAGTGCACAAGCAGGGGGAGCAACAGAGGGAGAGGGAGAAGCAGGATCCCTGCTGAGCAGGGATCCGAATGTGGGGCTTGATCCCAGGACCCAGGGATCATGACCTGAGCAGAAGGAAGATGCTTAACCGACTGAACCACCCAGGCGCCCCAATAAACCAATCTTTTTAAAATTTTTTTAAAAATAAAAGCATTCTCAATTAGAACTCTTTTGGTTATTAATAACAGAAACTCACTGGTGCTAGCTAAAGCTAAAAAGAGATATTTGTTGGAAACTCTAGTGTGCAAGGAATGGCACATTAGTGTATTTCCTTTGACTCAAACAAAACCTGATTCTGATCCTTCTTCCCACTGTGCTGGCAGGAACATGCAGGATAGGGTGTCTGAGAGTGAAGGGATGAGGATTTGAGAAGCAAGATGATACACAGAATATTTAAAACCCACCAAAACCACAAAGGTGCATACCAATTGAACATCAGCCTGGGTAGAAAGGGTTGGGAGTTGCGGAAATGGAGATGGGAGAGGGAGGGGAAAGGAATTTTAAAAAAGTAGTTCTTCTCCTTTCTGGTTCTTTTCCTCAAAAACAAGAATTTTGGGGGCACCTGGGTGGCTCAGTGGGTTAAGCTTCTGCCTTTGGCTCGGGTCATGATCCCAGCGTCCTGGGATCGAGCCCTGCATCTGGCCCTCTGCTCTGCAGGGAGCCTGCTTCCCTCTCTCTCTCTCTGCCTGCCTCTCTGCCTACTTGTGATCTCTTTCTGTTAGATAAATAAATAAAGATCTTTAAAATTTTTTTTAAAAACCAAGAATTTTGGTACCTTAATAAATTAAATCAACACATAAAGACACATAAGCTTTTAATGGAATTTAAGGGTAAAGAAAGAGCCAGCCAAGAGTTCAGATGGCCTTAAGACTCTCGTTACATCTCTTGCAGGCTTCTCTCAGTAGGAAGGCCTCCCTCACTGTCGTCTTTCTCCTATTTGCTCCAACTGGCTTTGTCTAGTTTTCCAGTGTGCATGCTGCCAGTAGATCTCCTGAATTTACTTTCCTATTGTTCAAAACATCACATAGATTAAGGATGAACCAAATCCAAATGCTTCATGAAGGGGGACTCGTTGTCAAGCTTGGGTCAAGTGCCTTTTCCTGGACCATCTAGCTGTGACCAGCACGGCATAGTCATATTGGAAAACAAACAAACAAACAACCCTGTTGTGTACTGTTGTGGCTACAGTGTAAATGGCAGCACAGGAGTGGTATTGAAGATATTTAACAGTTGCTGTGGGATGAGCACCAACCACTGAGAGTGAACACCAGCCATGAAGAACCAATACAGCTGGATAAGGGCATTCTAGCTGGATATCAGCCTGGAATAGGGACAGAAGAGGACCAGTTTCTAGAAAGTGGGAAATAATCATGAACTAGGCAATTATCCAGAAGCGGTCTATCACAGAGTCTAAGAAAAAAATAGTGAAATCCATTTTTAAAATGAATAGCGTCCCTGGAAACTTTTTCTCAGTTAGAGAGAGAATTTAAGTGTCATTTTGGTTCCTATTTGATAGGGGAATAATTCTGTAGGATGTCGTGTTAAGTGTTGCAAACAATAGAAGAAAAATATAGCATAGGACACTCCCTACCCTCTCTGGTTTGAGAAGGAAGGCAGGGGAAATGTACAGAACCAGGCATTTAATTGCATGGTGCCCACAGTGTATGCTCTGGGGTCAGAAAAAGAAGACATCCTTGTGGGCTGAAGAAGTCAGGGACGCCTTCAGGGAGTAGCTGAGGATGATTTTCTTGGCTCCTGTCAGCAAATTCTGTAGATGAAGGAAGGGACCCACCTTCTCGACTTTGAGGGATGTACTCAAAAGGTCCAAGAGAGCCTTTAAGTCAAAGATGGGAATGCAGAAACTTTGCTAAAGCCTAAACACCAGCCTTCTGAATGAAGTGCTGATACATGCTACGGCATAGAGGAACCTTGAAAACACCATGCTAACTGAAGGAAGCCAGACATGAAAGCCGCATATTAGATGGCTCCATTTACATAAAATATCCATAATAAGCAAATCCACTGGAGCAGAAAGCTAATTTGTGGTTGCCAGAGGCTGGAGGGAACAAGGAATGGGGAGTGGCTTTCTTTAATAGTGCACTTGCGTGCATGATTGATTAAGTCTCTTCGTTCCTTGTTGAGGGCCCTAGGCAGGGCTTGCATCCACACATGTCCTACACACTGGCCCTTGTCATGCCCTGCTCGTGTGCTGCTGTTGCGTGCCTCTCAGCTTCCATACCCTCTCTTCCCTCAGGTCAGAATGCTTCTCTCTTCTCCCGTCTGCTCTGCTGGTTGGTTCTCATCCTTCATGACTTCCCTTGAGCTTTTCCTGACCCTCTCAACACAATAAGCCAGGTGACAAAGGAGCTCGGTGAGGCTCCTCCCCTGTTTTTCCATACAGGGAAAAACATCCAGTACCTGTCTCTTACAGCCCTTGCCAGAGTGTATCATAATTATTTGTATAAATGTCTTCTCCACTGGATGGGAGGATAGGGATCGCTTCAAGTGGACCTCTTTATCCTCAGGTCTTAGAAGAATGCTCTTAGCACCTAGGTGGTCAGAAAAAATATTTTCTGAATAGATGAAAGAATTAGTAATAGACTACTGCATGTCGAATAATAGGCACAGGTCCCCATATCTTATTTAGTGCCCTCACAGCTTCGAGTAAGGTATTTCCCTCCTTACCTCACCTCAACGATTTGCTGACCCCCTTGTTAAAAATGTAGAGAGATCAGGGTTAATTGAGTTTTTCTTAAGAGGAAGAGAGAAGAGAGAGAGACTTAAAGCAGCCCATCCTCATATTGTTGCAAAGTTTACTGGACCCAATCTCAATAAAATTGGATCAGCCAGAGCAGTTCTCTTCCAGCCCCGATTTAATAGAGGGGAGAAGAGATGTCAAATGTACCATTAAAGAGGAACATGGCAGGAAGGGAAACCATTTAGATTCAAAGGAGCTGACTGAAGGAGCCAGTCATGCCCATTAGTGGCTGTTAAGAGAAGGAGCACATTGCCTGTTGCACTCAGTGTCCCCTCCAAGAACCTCAGGTTCTTGGAATCTAAGCATGCTGATTCTGACCTCCCTGCCACCCGCTTCCCCGGTACCACTGATGATGGAGTGACTCTGACACAGTTTATGGTTGCCTTGAGCTAGTTACCTCTTTTAACATCTATTTTAAAAAGAGAATAAAGATACTTGTTTGTTGTTGTTATGAGCTCAGAAGCACTGACACATCACAATTGCTGTAATTAACTTCATTGTACTTTTGTCCTGTAGAAATCTACAATTAATTATAGTCCATTAGAATTATATTTAGGTGCAGAACAACGAACAACAGCCATTTGTTTATGTGTTTATTTTATTAAGGATTTTTTGAAAAATGTTGAAAATTATTTTAAAAAATTAAGTTCTCCTGGAATAACATCATCTAGAAATAACCATTATGAGGGTACAACTTGCTTTTTCTTGTCTTTCTTTTGGAGCATAGATCTCTCTCTCTCTCCCTTTTTTTTTTTTTTTCTTTTCCAGATTTTAGTTTTAAGTAATCTCTACACCCAATGAGGGGCTCAAACTCACAACCCTGAGATCAAGAGTCACACTCTCCACCAACTGAGACAGCCAAGTACCCCCCATATAGGTCTTTTTTTTCTTAATTGGATCACACTGCATAACCTGGTGTTTTACTGAACTGCAGAACTGCAGACTGCAAGTTTCTCTATGCCACGTGGTTGGCACAATTTTTGATGACAGTACAGTATTCCGTCTCGTGTATGGACCCTTGTTAATTTGGTCAGGACTCAGTCATCATATTTTATTCCAAAGACTATTTGCCGTGTGAGCTTCCTGCTGAAACTCCCCATTGGCATCGCCAGGGCTCTAAGACTCTGGTCAAAATACCCAGGCTGTTAGGTTATTCTTGGAGGCTCTCAGGAACATTTAAGGAGAAAGACCCAATAAAGTTGGATCTCTATGCCTAGAGTGGCTTCCAGATTCCCCCCTGGGTATATTCAGGGCTAGAGAATCGTGATCTAGTGGGAAGAGTAACCAGAGAAATTTAATTGAGAGGGAGAATAAAGGAGATAGAGAAATTTACTTTAGTTTTTTGGGTTTTTTTTTGTTTTCATTTGTTTATTTGACAGAGAGAGAGAGATCATAAGTAGGCAGAGGCAAGGAGAGAGGGGGTGGGGGGAAGCAGGCTCCCTGCCGAGCAGAGAGCCCCATGTGGGGCTGTTGTGGGACTCGATCCCAGGACCCTGGAATCATGACCTGAGCCAAAGGCAGAGGCTTTAACCCACTGAGCCACCCAGGTGACCCTAGTTGGTTTTTTTTTTTTAAGGTATTTATTTTTAAGTAATCCCTGTGCCCAATGTGGGTCTCAAACTTATAACCCCAAGATCAAGAATCACAAGCTCTACTGACCGAGCCAGCGAGGCACCCAAGAATTTTACTTTAGTTTGAACTCTTCAGGATGAACTCTGCAACTCAGTTTACTTCAGTTCAATTCAGTTTGACTTAAAAAAAAAAAAAAAAATGGAGTGGTCTATTTCTGTAGCATGTCCCGCTGGGGACCCAGAATTACCCTTGCTCATTCTTTTTTATTCTCTCTCCCCCTCTCCCAAATGGAAAAACGGGCTTCTCCTCAGTTGCTTTTTCTTGTTCTCATTGTTTCCACCCCAGGGGCATAGTCTTTTCTGTTCCATTTCTAGATCATTCTACCATCCTCTAAGGTTCTGGAGTGGATAATCATGGACTCCTGGGCTCACTGCCAAATATGCAGAGCATTCACATTATTTGTTCACCTATTTGGCGATATTTTTTCCAGCACATACTATGTGCTAGGTCATATGCATGTGGCAATGAATGGCTGGACACAAACCTTGCTGCCTAGGAGCCTACAGTCTAATGGAGCTGAGGGATTTACAAAATGATGTAAGAGAGGTCAGTTCAAGATGCTTTATCTCATTAGGCCAAAGGTCACTTTTGACCAAACTTAAAACTTTAAACCTGGCACAACATTCAGGTCACTGGACTCATTCAGAGAGATATATATATGAACTGGAGAAGACTCCAATTTGTCTATTCTACTCCTGTAGTCTGGACTGGGGTAGCCCTAGATCGCCCCTCTTCTCCCCCATACTTTCCTTGAGTATAGCCCTAGATCTCCAGATCTCCAGATGGCTACATGGATGGGCCAGTTCTGGCTCCCTAGCTAATCACTATGCAGTAAAAACAGACTTGGTGAACGTGAGCTGGCTTAAACTGGTCAGTTGTTGCACTGATTTTTTTTTTCTTTTTAAAATCATTAAAACGCTGAAACCAGGCCAGAATCAAGCATGAATAATGCAATTGTAAGTCATGTTGGCCAAAATTGCCATTTTCATCTTTCCATGCTCTTTAAAAGAACTGAGAGCCAAGATAAGTCGCTTTTACACAGACATCAACTAAAAGGAAATGGATGGAACATTCTGCCACTGTAGGGGATTCTGTCCCTACCACACCACTGTTTAACAGAGGATGGTCTGTGCCTTTGCTCATGAACCTGACTTAGATGATAGATGATAGACAGAAATGAACTAAAAGGGGTTGTATACTTCCCTCTGCAACACCCAGTGGGGGCATGGCAAAGGCCAGAGGTTCAAGCCTCAGTTTTCCATCCTGGGTGACTTCACATTGCTCTTTTTCTCTAGTCCTAAAGCTGAGAAACGTCCCTCCTAAATCTCCCTTTATTTTTTATTTTTAGAATCCAAACATCGTTTTTATCAATTTGTCCTTTTTTTTCCTTTAGTGTTCTATGATTCATTGTTTATGCACTACACCCAGTGCTCTATGCAATACATGCCCTCCTTGATACCCACCACCAGGCTCACCCAAACTCCCACCCCCCTCAGTTTGTTTCTCAGAGTCCATAGTCTCTCATGCTTCGTCTCCCCCTCCAATTTCCCCCAATTCACTTATCTTTTCCTTCTCCTAATGTCCTCCATGTTATTCCATATGCTCCACAAGTAAGTGAAACCATATGATAATTGACTCTCTCTGCTTGACTTATTTCACTCAGCATAATCTCTTCCAGTCCCATTCATGTTGATACAAAAGTTGGGTATTCATCCTTTCTGATGGAGGCATAATATTCCATAGTGTATATGGACCACATCTTCTTTATCCATTTGTCTGTTGAAGGACATCTTGGTTCTTTCCACAGTTTGGCGATTGTGGCCATTGCTGCTATGAAAATTGGGGTACATATGACCCCTCTTTTCACTACATCTGTATCTTTGGGGTAAATATCCAGTAGTGCAATTGCAGGGTCATAATATAGCTCTATTTTTAATTTCTTTTTTTTTTTAAGATTTTATTTATTTATTTGACAGAGAGAGAGAGATCACAAGCAGGCAGAGAGGCAGGCAGAGAGAAAGGGGGAAGCAGGCTCCCTGCTGAGCAAAGAGCCTGATGTGGGGCTTGATCCCAGGACCCTGAGATCATGACCCAAGCCGAAGGCAGAGGCTTAACCCACTGAGCCACCCAGGCGCCCCGCTCTATTTTTAATTTCTTAAGGAATCTCCACACTGTTTTCCAAAGTGGCTGTACCAACTTGCATTCCCACCAACAGTGTAAGAGGGTTCCCCTTTCTCCACATTCTCTCCAACACACGTTGTTTACTGTCTTGTTGATTTTGGCCATTCTAACTGGTGTGAGGTGGTATCTCAATGTGGTTTTGATTTGAATTTCCCTGATGGCTAATGATGATGAACACTTTTTTATGTGTCCGTTAGCCTAAATCTCCCTTTAGAAAACAGTCTAGATTGAATTGGAGTTGGGCAGACTAAAAAATGTTTACTTCCCTAAATTTTTGACCTCAGTCTTAAAAGTTCAATTCCTCTGATTTTCCCCAGAGTCAGGGGTTGCCCTCCACCTCCCCCACAGGATATAATGACCAAGAATCAGAAGCAAAGTGAAGGGAAGAAACTTAATTGTTAGGACCTTTTAAGAGGGGGGCAACCACCTTATTTACTCTGAGGCTTTTCATTCTTCTAAAGAATAAGTAAAAGCCTCATATTTTAATAGCCACACTTCTATTTGCCATTCAATTATCATGACCCAATTATAAACCATATTTCTAAATTTAAGGCTTGTTTAGAACAAATGTTAAAATTAACACTTACATACTTCAAACATCCTTGGAATGTAGGAATTTATATTGTTTTATTGATTATATAAAGGGTAACTGGTTGCTCATTTTATCATTCATCCTTATAGTTTCCCACTGAAGCTCTTTCACCTGGCACGAGTTGCAAAAGAGTGGGAGGTCAAATGCAGGGCCACACAACCTAACACATGCCCAGGAGCAATTGCTGCATTTTGTCTCTCGCATCTACATGTGTTAATTGGTTTGCTTCCTGAATTGTTAGTTAATTGTTATCATTAAGAAATAAAATGGGGGGGAAAAGGAGTAAACCACTCCAGATGAAATTAAATTAATGAGCCTCTACCATTTCACTATTAAATAATAAACATAGACACACAATACAAGAATAGCATTATTTTTATTTTTATTTTTAATTTAGTTCAGTTCATTAGAAGCCTGTGTGTGAAATTAGTATCACGGTCATTTCCCCACTTGGCCAGCTGGCAGTTTAGAAAATAGAAAAGCTGAGTGTGGTGGGGGCCTGGATGGCTCAGTTGGTTAAGCTTCCTACTCTTGATCTCAGCTCAGGTGTTGATCTCAGGGTCATGAGTTCAACCCTGTGTTGGGCTCCATGCTGGATGTGGTGACTACAAGGAAGGAAGGGAGAGAGGGAGGGAGGGGAGGAGAGAGAGGGAAGAAGGAAGGGAGGAAGAAAGAGAGAGAAAAAGAGGGAGAAAAAGAACTAAGTGTGGATGTCGGTGTGAGGAAGGAATGTTAAGGAATGGACAGATTTGACGTAACAGTTAAAAATACAGATATTCGGGGCACCTAGTTGGCTCAGTGGGTTAAGCCTCTGCCTTCGGCTCAGGTCACGATCCCAGGGTCCTGGGATGGAGAGCTCTGCATCTGTCTCTCTGCTTGGCAGGGAGCCTGCTCCCCCACCCCCACCCCCACCACCGCACCTCTACCTGCCTCTCTGCATACTTGTGATCGATCTCTCTCTCTCTCCATCAAATAAATAAATAAAATCTTAAAAAAATATATAGATATTCAACTTTCTCCAAATTACTCCTATGCAGTCCACTAGAATAAGTATATCTTCTCTTCAGGTAGAAAGGATCAGAACAAAGATCCTATAAGCAACCATTTACAGGAAGCCATTCCTTTTTTACTCACCTTTATCAAGCCCTCATTATGTGAAAAGCGCAATGCTGAGTGCTTAATGTGTGTTATTTCACTTAATCCTAGCAATACATATATGAAGCAGGTATAATTATTATTTCCATTTTACAGATAAGGAGCCTGAAATATAGTACCAAAGTCTCTAAGTGATGGTAATAAGGCTCAGATTCAAGATGGCCTGATTTTCAAGCCCAAACTTTTTTTTTTTATTAAAGTATAATTGATGTTTAACACTATATTAGTTTCAGGTGTTCAAATAATGATTTGCTATTTGTGTAGATTGCAAACTTATCACCACAATGAGTCTAGTTTCTTCTGTCACCATATAACATTACATAATATGTATCACAATATTATTGACCTATTGACCACAATAATATTGACCAATATTATTGACCTTAGTCACCATGCTCTAAATTGCATCCCCATGACTTATTTATTTTATGATTGGAAATTTGCACCTCTTGACTCCCTTCCAAGCCTCCTCCCCTTTAGCAACCAGCAATCTGTTCTCTGCACCTATGAGTTTCTGCTTGTTTTTGTTTGTTCATTGGTTTTGTTTTCTAGATTCCATATATATGTGAAATCATACTTTCTCTGCCTGACTTATCTCACTTAGCATAATTCCCTCAGGATCCATCCATGTTTTCACTAATGGCAAGATTTCATTCTTTTTTATGGCTAAATAGTATGTCATTAGGTGTATGTGTGTGTGTGTGTGTGTATGCCACATCTTCTTTGTACAATCATCCATTGATGGACACTTTGGTTATTTCTATATCTTAGCTATGTGAATAACACTGCAATGAATGTAGGAGTGCATGTGTTTTTCCTAATTAGTGTTTTCATTTTCTTTGGAGAAATACCCAGAAGTGGAATTGCTGGACCATAGGGTGATCATATTTTTTGTTTTCTGAGGAACCTCTATACTGTTTTCCATATTGGCTGCACCAATGTGCATTCCCACTAACAGCATACAAGCATTCCCTTTTCTCTACATCCTTGCCAATACTTTTTACTTCTTGTCTTTTTGATAATAGCCATTCTGACAGATGGGACATGATATCTCATTGCGAATTTGAATTTGCATTTCCCCAATGATTAGTGTATCTTTTCATGTGCCTGTTGGCCATCTACATGGCCTATTCTCTGGAAAAATGCCTATTCAGATCTTCTCATTTTAAATCCCATTTTTAAATTGGATTATCTGGGGTTCGGATATTATTGTTGTTATTGAGTTGTATGAGTTTTCTATGTTGTTTGGATATTAACCCCTTATTGGATATATCATTTGCAAATATCTTTTCCCATTCAGTAGGCTGCTTTTTTATTTTGTTGATGGTTTCCTTTGCTTTGCAGAAGCTTTTTAGTTTGATGTAGTCCCATTGGTCTATTTTTGCTTTTGTTACCATTGCCTTTGAAGTTAGATCCAAAAAACATGGCCAAGAGCCATGTTAGGGAGCTTACTGCCTATGTTTTCTTTTAGTACTTTTATGGTTTCTGGTCTTATTCAAATATTAATTTTGAGTTAATTTTTGTGTAAGGTATGGGATAATGGTCCACAATGCAAGGTGCTTCTCCTTTTCTCTGCCAAGACAGTGAAAAAACTCACGACCCTCAATTTGCCCATGAGATGTAAAAAGAAAACAAAAATAACTAGTGGTATTTATTTATTTATTTTTAAATATTTTATTTATTTATTTGTCAGAGAGAGAGAGACAGCAAGAGAGGGAACATAAGCAGGGAGAGTGGAAGAGGGAGAAGCAGGCTTCCCGCTGAGCAGGGAGCCGGATGCGGGTCTCGATCCCAGGACCCTGGGATCATGACCTGAGCCAAAGGCAGACGCTTAATGACTGAGCCACCCAGGTGCCCCTAACTTGTGTTTTTAAACAACACTCTTTCTTGTATGAGTTTTCAGGAGTAGGTCTTTTGGGATAGACCAGTATAAACCAGTAGAGATGTTCCAGCAGATGGTTTAACTACAGCACACTTCAGTTTCTCCATGTCACTGTAAGGCTAACAGTTCCTATCCACTTCCTACTTCACATAAAATATATGAAGTTTAGGGATACAATGTCATCACATGCACTTTGAGCTTCTTGGAAAAACAATGCTATGTAAACACACTATGAAGGCAATAGAAAAACAATGTCATTGTGGTATGTATACAACATAAAGTGGACCAAATTATTTTGTTAGAGTTTGGGACAAAAATAGCTCCTTAATCTTGCATATCTATTTTTTAATTATGTTGTATATTGGCTGTGCCTGTGGCTCTCAAGGGCAGTCTGGACAGGAAATGTGTCTGATAGAATGTTGATTGGGTTAGCAGTTTAGCATTCCGTTTGGAGGAAATTCTGTACTATCCCAGATTTGTCTGTTTCCAGCTTTTGGAAAAACCACAAGTCAAAATGTTGTTGCCAGATGGAAGTGTTACATGGAGGGAGGTTGGCCGTGACTTTCTATATACTAAAGGCCTTCCTACTATCCTTATGAAAGATCCAAGAGGCTTTTATTATTAATTCAAAAATAGTAAGGTCACTTTAGGGATTAGGGACTTTTTTTCCAGAATTACCAAAATGTCACTTGTACCACCCAAACTGAAGTGGGCCATCACCTCCGAGTAAAAAATGGAAGAAGGTGGTGTGAGATCTAAGTAGTTTTAAAAGGCATGAAGAATGTGAATGTACTTAGCACTACTGAACTGTACATTTAAAAAATGGTTAAGGTGGCAAATTTTTTATTATGTTTACCACAATTAAAAGTGTTTTCAAAAGGTTAAGATGGTAACATTTATGTTATGAGTATTTTACCATACTTAAAAGAAAAAAACATGAGACGAATGAGAAACCGGCTCTCTTATCTTGTGGCCTGGACGCACCACGTGTAAAACAGAATCTTCTGCCCCCAGATAAAAATGCCTGACACCCCTTACACTTGAGGCTGCACTTTCATATCTGTCCCCTAGATAAAGGCTCATAGGAAAGGAACATTTGCCATTTCCTTTTCCTTTTTTTTTTCTTTAATGTTTTATTTATTTACTCGACAGAGAGAGAGAGAGAGAGAGCGCGCGCGCACAAGCAGGGGAGAGGCAGGCAGAGGGAGAGTCAGTTTCCCCCCTGAGCAAGAAGCCTGACAAGGGACTCAATCCCAGGACTCTAGCTGGGATCAGACAGTTAACCACTTACCCACCCAGGGGTCCCAACTTACCATTTTCTTACCGTGACACGGAGAAAATCTTAAAGGACTTGTTGGTTTTCATTTAAGACAAGAGAACCCTCTCCTCGCTCCAGGTGGAGGGACTCTCTGGGGAGAAGAAAAGCTGCAGGCATAATTAACATCCATTTCACAGACTCCTCAGGTCTGACAGCCCCCTTCAGCTGGATTGAACCGTGGCTGGGCCTTCGTATTTGCTGACCGGTAATTTTCTTTCTAGAGTGGCAGAGAGAGGAAAATAGGGGACTTTTTAGTCCCCTGTCAATCAGTTCTGCTGTAATTTATGATCTCTGGCCAAAAAATAAATGCCTATTAATATTGAGGGATTGGTTTTTTTGTGAGTATGGGTGAATTCCCTGACATCTTTGGGGGTGAAACAGAGATGGAGAGGGCAAATCTTCCAGGGGTCTTCTGTGACATTTCCACCAGTATCTTTGTGTGCTGGACCTGTGATTCTGTGGGAATATCAGCAGCCCTGAAGACGGGGTCCCTTACTCTTTCCTAGTCCTGATTTGGCTTTAAACCTGTCCGTTAAACTGCTGGATCTAAAAGTCTTCATTTATGAAGTTCAAATGACCCTGTTGGAAAACCTACTATCTTTGCTTCATGCTGTTTCGCTGAAGATAAAGACGATAACGGATTTTTAAATGTTTTGAAAAGTGAAAACACAGTACAAATGTGAGGTGTGGTTAAACATGTCACTGGAGCAGGGTGGTCTAAGGGCAAAGTGCCAGGTTTCAACCAACCAGAGCTAGGCCCGAGTGTCTCAGAAAAGTAATGACATGAATCAAATATTCTTCCTCCAGGAGAATTGATTCAGGCCATCTTCTCAGCATCTGATCGGTTTTTCTTTTTTTCCACATAACGGAGAAGGCTTTTTCATAGCAAAGCCAATCTGATTTAAGTGATGCCCCTACATCTTAAGTGTATTTTTGTCCTGGTAAAATACAGACATTGTGGGGGAGGAGAGCAAGTCTGGGACCAGATGTGGCATTTCCTCTCGGGCCCTGTCCCCTTGTCTGTGTAGATCATTGATACTGCGGACTGGCTGGCCAGCTGTGGATTGAGGATATAGGGGTAGAGACGTGGGTTCCTCGCATGTCACTGTAAGAGGTGTGTTTGTGTGGTGCGTAAGTCACAGGAGAGCACTTCGGGGGTGTGTCTCAGGGGCGTGAAAATGTGTCTGCAAGGGCCCTCCTTGGTGTGTTACAATAGGATCTCACAGGCAGAATGACCCAGAATGTGCAGATGCGTGTGGTTCAGAGGCCAGAATTTGAATCGGTCTTGAGATCAAAGATGAAGTTTGTCGTTGTTGCCGCCGTTCCCCTCCTCCAAAAACACCTCGAAAAAACAAAAAGCAAAAAAAACTCGGAAACGGCCCCCTGGAGTGGGGGGGAACAGACAGGACAGTAATGAACGTGTGTCTCTCTCTCCAGCCCTCGGGCCTTCCCGGCTGAAAGGGGGCTGTGTGGGTCTGACCCGGGTGGAAGGAAGAGGTGTCACTCAACTTCCTCGGTGAGGCGGCACCGCGGCCGCGGTGGGCGCGCGGGTCTGCGCATCCCGCCTCCCGCCGGGAAGGGGCGGAGCCGGGCGGTGCCCGCCCCCCGGCGGTCCCCTCCCCCGGGCCGCTCCCCTGTGCAGTGCCCGCCGCAGTCACAGCCGCCTGCGGAAAGCTGGTAGCCGGGAACCCGAGCCGGAGTGCGGCCGGGCTGGGTTGGGTCGTCCCGCAGGCTCAGCCGCCGCCCCTGCCGGTGAGTCGGGGGCTCCTAGCCGGCGGGCGGGCGGGGGAAGGGGAGGTCAGGACCGCGCCGTTGGGGAGCCCCCGGGCTCGAGCACCGGGGCTGGGGGGTATGTCAGCACGGCGGGGTTGGGAAGCCCCAGACCCCGAGCTCTGAGGGGTGTCCAGAATCGGGATGTTGAGGAACCCGAGGCCGGGGACCAGGGTCAGTGCTCCAGTGTTGGGGAGTCGCAGAGCTCGAGCCCAGAGAGTGAGGCGGCAGGTCTGGATTTAGACGTTGGGGACTCCCGGAGCCCGAGCCTGGAGGACTGAGGGGTCAGGACCGCAACGTTGGAGAGCTTCGCTGCCGGGACGAGGGTGTCCTGTCGGCATTCTTGGGGCGCCCTCCGCAGGGCGGAGGGGAACTGAAGCGGGAGGGGAGTGCGAAGGAGAGGAAGCCCGAGGCGGGCGGGGCAGGAGGGGAGCCCGGGAAAGGGTCAGGGGTGGCGAGGCTTGTGGCTTTTGGGGGGAAGGATGGAGGGGGCCTCTCCTGGAGGGGGTGCGGGAAACGGAGTTGTGCGGCAAGCCGGGGGTGCGTTGTGAGGCATAGGGAGTCGGAGGGATGGAACGCCGCGGCGGGGGACCCGGGGGGGCTGGGGGCGGGGGTGAGGGAGCAGGGACTCGCGGAACGTCTTGGCCTAGGGGACGCACCCTCTCCGTGGAATGGGGTCATGGAAACCTCGAGACGGCATGCACTCCGGAGAGCAAGACCAGGCCACCACAGACCGGGGGCGGGAGGGACCTAGGTCAGCCCTCGCTGACCGGCGCGGGGACCTGAAGGCAGTGAGGGCACCGCAGCTTCCAGTGCATCTGTGGGCCCTGGAGCACAGACCGACGGGGGCAGATCCGCGGGCCCGGCGGGGTCTTTAAACCATCGCCTATTTCTAAGCTGGGTTAGAAGTAAGTGATTTTGCCCTGGGACCTATTGAGAACAGTCTGGGCTTAAAAGAGTAAAGAGTGAGATTGCAAATGTGCGGAGAAGCTCTACCTGTGTGTGTACCTTCGGCACAACTCATAATAAAGGTGTGTTTAATTCTTAGACCCACTTGTGTTACTTGCTCCCCACTCTCCTATACTGTGAGGAGCTGTTTCTGAGTAAAAACTGGAGGAAAATCAGCAAGAGGAGGGGCGCGCACGCACGCACACGGACACACACCACCCACAAATGCACTGCATTCCACAGCCGAGTAAACACGAGAAATAGTGTAGTTTTGGTTTGTGTTGGTATGGACTTCCTTTACTGAAGTCAATAGGAAGTTGCCTGCATGGAAGGTGGACCGCCTTCTACCCTCTGAAGATATTCACAGCCGGTACCCACCCTTCTGCTGCTACACCCTTGACCAGGTCCCTGGCAGGACACTAGGCTGCTTCGTGCCTCAGTGGATGGGTAGCCAAATGCGTGTCTAAAGATAAACAAATGACCAGTCCATTTTCTGTTTTTGTTTTGTTTTGTTTTTTGTTTTTGCCCCTGTTGTTTATTTTGGGTATCCAGTTCCCTTAACTAGTTAAATAATATTGACATTGTATATTAACTTATCTGTATGGTTAATTTTGTATGGTAATTAGTTTAATTATTTCATATAAGTTAATTTAGAACTACCCAGGGCTCCAGGAGTCCTACTGAGTGGATTTCTCCCCTGGAAGTTTCCTGGGCTTTGAAGGGCAGGGGGAGAGAGATGATCCCCACTCCTTTCCTTCTCTGCTGTAGATAGAGGTCGGTATTCTGACACACACACTGAGATTTAGGCTTCCTGGGAGGACCAAGGACTATTTTGGCAGCTAACTTATTTTGGGCCTCTTTTTTTTTTCTTCATGAAAAGGAAATCTCTTCAATAATTATGCAAATTAATGGAAAATGATTTATTCATTTTGCAAGTATCATTTCAGGACATGCTTTTGTTTCATTAAGGGGGTGGTCAGAACCTTGCACCAAAATCTGCATTATCATTTTTTTAAGGTGTTTTTTTTTTAAGATTTTATTTATTTATTTGACAGAGAGAGAAATCACAAGTAGGTAGAGAGGCAGGCAGAAAAAGAGAGAGAAGCAGGCTCCCCGCTGAGCAGAGAGCCCCATGCGATGCGGGGCTCAATCCCAGGACCCCAAGATCGTGACCTGAGCTGAAGGCAGAGGCTTAACCCACTGAGCCACCCAGGCACCCCTGCATTATCATTATTGCACATTATATTTATTTACTTAGCCATAGCTAGCTGATTCTTTCAATTCTTTATCCAAATGTTAAAATAAATATGCCTGTATTTATACATTCAAATGAGTATTTCTCCCCTTCAGAAGACTCATCTTGGCGCGCTGTGGACGGATTTAAGTGATGCTGTCATTGCTGAGCATAATTTTGGAGCTCCTGCCTGGAGTTACCTTCAGAGTTTGTAACACATTTATTGAATTGCCTCTGTGATGGCAAACCTCCCTCAGTTGGGAAACAGCCAAATACCAAGTGGGATCAACCCTGGTTTTTGAGGTGAGGAATTGAGGTTGTAATAAGAAGTATGCCCATTAAAGTAATGAAAGTCCGCTTGAAGGACTGGCAGTTTGAAAAGGGGCATCAAGTACAGGTATGCAAATGTGTTTAGGACTGGAAAGTAATTGCTTTGAAGTACAACCTTTATTTGGGTGAATGTGCTCTCCTGTGCATCTAAAAAAGTTGGTTCCATCATCTGTTGTTATACCTCATGGCCTACTGGGCTGGAGAAAATAAGCCTTTCTTCTCTCTTTCAAGGTACTCTTTCCCAGGCAGATTCCATCACTGCATTTTTACAGAAGACAAAACAAACAGAAAGATCTGTCTTCTCACCAAAAAAAAGTATCCAGGAAATCACTTACCCCACATGTAGTTAATGCCTGGTACCTGAGTTTTTATGTGAAAGATCTCTATAGAAAGAAGGGGAAGAGAGTGAGTTCTGCAAACGTGTTTCAGTTTTGGGATTCCATGGCATACAGTGTGAAAAATTAACATATCCTTTTTCCATTTTTTCCCCTAAATTACCAATTTTTTTTAAGGTTATATAACACGAGCTTCATACACCCAGAGCTTGAATCTTGATCTAGCTGTGATCTTGGGCAAGTGATTTCATCTCTTTTAGACTCAGTTTTCTTACCTTAAAATGAAGATCCTAATGAGTGTGCCGCCCACGAGGCTGTGATGAGATTTCTGCATGTAAAACACTGAATCCGGTTCTGACACAAGTGCTCAAGAGAGTCTAGCGATTTTTGTTATTAATACTGTTTATTGATAGTTTTTTGGGGCGGGGGGAGATTTTATTTATTTATTTGACAGAGACACAGCGAGAGAGGGAATACAAGCAAGGGGAGTGGGAGAGGGAGAAGCAGGCTTCCCACTGAGCAGGAAGCCGGACATGGGGCTCAATCCCAGAACCCTGGGATCATGACCTGAGCCAAAGGCAGATACATAATGACTGAGCCATCCAGGTGTCCCTGTTTATTGATAGTTTTATATTAAAATACCTTTGAAGCCATGTATAAATTTGCCATTTCCAAAATAATGATATTTCCTCTGCTGGGTTTTGCAAATGAATACGTGAATGGGAACATTTTGTTTTTACTCTCCTAGCTTCTCAGGAATTTTTGTTTTTTAAAGATTTTATTTATTTATTTGACAGAAATCACAAGTAGGCAGAGAGGCAGGCAGAGAGAGAGGAGGAAGCAGGCTCTCTGCCTGAAGCAGGCTCTCTGCAGAGCAGAGAGCCCGATGTGGGGCTCGATCCCAGGACCCTGGGATCATGACCTGAGCCGAAAGCAGAGGCTTTAACCCACTGAGCCACTCAGGCGCCCCAACTTCTCAGGAATTTTTAAAGTGACCTTAAAAAGCAACTATTGCTTGCTGTTTTATTTTGAATTCAGTTGTTTTTTTTTAATGAACATTCTTATTTTTATTGTATATTAGGTGCAACAGTTCGGTGAAAATCTAAAGGAAAAAACCTTTAAAAGCTCCTCCTATAATTCTTTTCCTTGATCAGTCAAATACTATTCTAATATAATAGCTACCGTTCTCTTGGCATGTACTGAAAAGGATGATTCTGATGCACATTTGTTTTACTTAAACTTGAATTTCGATCTGCTTTGTTAAATGAAGAACAACTTGGCACTAAGCTCTCGGCTCTTTCATAAATATTGACTTTAACTTTTTTCCGATTCTATGATTTTTGTTGTAATACAAATTAGGGAGATGTAAAAATGTGCAAAAAGAATTTTACCTTAGTTTTAATCAAATAGCTAGGGGTTGCTGTGAAATAGATGTTTCGCAAAATATTTAGTGAGTTCTCTGTTTTAGGCAGGTGTGTGCAGGAGACAGAGGTAGAAACAGACTTGTCCTCCACAAGAGTTCACATAAGGTACTCCCTTAGGACTATGCAGTGGCAAAAGTTTTTTCTTCTCATGGCTTATGGGACTAAGGAGTCATGTGGATTTCACTACCTGTTATTTTCCCTCAGTTTCTTGGAGAAGACTAAATATATGGATCTCTTAATAGTGTTCATATTTTTGAGGTAGATTAGCTCTTGGAATGAGATCCTCCTATGCAGTCATATGCCATGAAAGGAGATAATGCCTATAAAAATACTCAGTGAATTGAAAGTGATATATAACCCTAGCATAAGGTGGTATTACTGTTATACAGGACTTTCCTAGCATATTCTGATTATCACCTCCATAGTAGTGTTTGGTTCCGACTCTCTCTTCTGAGTAATTGTTAATGTACTTATAAAGTACCAGGAAACAAGACAGCCTGGTGGTGGTTTAGACTAGAGTAGTGATCCCCTCCTCTGCTCCCCACATCTGATAATGTCTGGAAACATTTTTTATTATCACAGCTGGAGGGGAGAGGGATGTTAAGGCATGTAATGGGGTTGAGGCCAGAGATGCTCCTAAGCATAATGTAATGCAAAGGACAGCCCCCCAAACAAAGAATGGACAACTGAAATGTCAGTAGTTCTAAGAAACTCTGGACTGGAGTATGGGATCTGGAGTGGGCATCAGCCTGCATTAGTATCCTGGCGTGTCTCTGGGTAATTTCCTTAAACCTCAGATTTTGTATAACTCGTGCCTGAAGAGATATTGTGGAATTAAATGAGATAATGTATAGAAAGTGCTTAGTGCACAGAAGGTGCTCAGTAAATTGTAACTTTTAATATTATGTCTGGTTGGTAAATCCAGGACTAGGCTTCAAAAGGACAGCTTTGGGCATTTAACTCATTGTAGACAGAACCAATCCAGGCCCTGATCCCACCTGTGTCTGAGAGTAGGGCAGTGACACGGTAGGGCAGGGCAGAGACACCTCCGGCCCAGGCCCAGGCTCTGCCCTCGCTCTGCTAGGCAGCCAAGTATAGGCTGAAGATGACTCCAGCCAGGTGAACAGAATAGTCAGTCCCCCCACACCTCTCTTGTGTGGAGGAACTGTGAGCTGTGTGGGTGGAGGCCCTTATGGTTTCATCTAGGCTATCTCATCAATGCTAAACTGGGAAGGAGATAGCCAGGCTGGGAAGCTCTCTCCAACTGAGCTAATCTCCAGGATCTTCTCAGGCCCTTGTCTGTGTCAGGGTCAGAGCTTTCTCTGCTGTGTTAACAGGCTATGAGCAAGGTCAGGCAGTTTCCCTTTTTTTTTTTTTTTTTTTTTCTTAGCCCCTCCTACTCCAGCAACTTCTTTAGGGATACCTTTACTTTTTAAAGAAAGTCCAGATCCACTTCAGTTTTTACTCTGCATGGGGTTACCAGCTATCTGGGAGAAGATAGGAGACCTCCCATAAAGCCCAGGCTCTGCTTTGATCTTATCTTTCTGTGTTTACCTTTTTCTGCACTGGAGCCACTGAGTGAGTAATCCACTCAGGGTAAGCCACAGAGTTTCAGCATGGTGGGGGTGGGGCAGCCATTCTGGGGGCAGAGAGTGTTTAGCAGACCAGGATGTAAATATCACAGTGTGTTTTTTTAGTTGTGAACTAGAAACTGGGGCACTCTTAAGAATGCTGATGCCTCAGCTCCACCACAAACCATTGATTCAGAAATTTTTTTAAGATTATTTATTTATTTACAGAGATTGACACAGTGAGAGAGGGAACACCAAGCAGGAGGAGTGGGAGAGAGAGAAGCAGACTTCCCTCCAAGCAGGGAGCCCCATGCAGGGCTCCATCCCAGGACCCTGGGATCATGACCTGAGCCACCCAGGCGCCCCTGCTTCAGAATTTCAATGGGTAGGGCATAGGCATCAGATTTTTAAAATTACTCTGATGCCTAGTGAGAATTGAAAGTTAGGACCATGCCTTGTGCATTAAAAGAAAGGAAGGAAGGAAGGAATGGAGGGAGATTGATTACTTTGTAAACAAAGTAACATAAGAATTATTTTGCTAAGTTTTTGTTTTAGTGATCAGTGTGTGCCTGGTTTGCAATGTAAAATACATTTCTTTTAATGCGTTGCAGTCAAAAAGTTTGAAAAATATTGTTTTAGAGCTTTAGAGGTATTTAATTAATATTGACAAATTCACCTCTTTCCACATTCCTGTGTGAGCATCTGCTGGACAGATTTCGAAGTACTTTTATTTTCCTTGTCAAATACAACTTGTAGTCATCCTATGGAGGCCTAGAGAACAGATATCATCATATTGATTTTTTTTTTAATTTCTTTTTTTTTACAGATGACGGGAACTTGGGGTTGGTGAGGGTAAGGCATTTGTCAAAGTCGCAATGAGACAATGTCAAAAACAGGGACTCAAACAGTGGTTTCTGATGACTGCTACACGACTCGGTCCAATGGCTCGGTCCACCACATCTTTTTGCTTCTTCTGATTATCAGACTCTACAAGAAAGAATTACAACTAGAGCATGAGTCTGGCTTCAGCGTTGTAAAAATAATAACTGTTGAGGGGCGCCTGGGTGGCTCAGTGGGTTAAAGCCTATGCTTTCAGCTCAGGTCATGATCCCAGGGTCCTGGGATCGAGCCCCACATCGGGCTCTCTGCTCCGCCGAGAGCCTGCTTCCTCCTCTCTCTCTGCCTGCCTCTCTTGCCTGCTTGTGGTCTCTGTCTGTCAAATAAATAAATAAAATCTTAAAAAATAATAATAATAACTGTTGATCGAGCACTTGTTAGTGTCAGGAAGTGTGTGTTAATTTCATTTAATTCTCAGAACAATCCTGTGAGATAGGTACTATGATTAGCCCCATTGCACAGATCAGGAGACAGGCTGTGACGCCCAAGAAGCGGAGCTGGGCCCACATTCTTTATGGGAGCTCTTTATTGCCCCAGTACCGGTTTGTTGCCATTTCTCTAACATCTAGATTCCTGCGTTTAGGAGACAGTTTAAATAACAGGGAAATGGCCCTATGTCTTAATATGCTCCGGTTGCCATAACAAAATGCCACAGGCTAGGTGGCTTAAACAACAGAAGTTTATTTCTCACATTTCTGGAGACTAGGAAAGTCCAAGATCAGTAGATTCAGTTCTTGGTGAGGGCCACCTTCCTTGTTGCGTTGCTGCCTTGTTGTGTCTTCCCATGGCAGAGGAGGGTGGAAGGGAAAGAGAGGAGGGCAACAGAGCAAGAGCTCTTTTCCTTTACTTAAAAGGACACTCATCTCATCATGGAGACCCAGTCCTAATGACCTCATCTAAACCTACTTACTTCTCAAAGGCCCCACATTCAAATATCAAGTCATCACAGGAAAGGTTAGGGCTTCAACTTAAGAATTTAGGTAAGGGGGGCATCTGGGTGGCTCAAGTGGGTTAAGCCTCTGCCTCTTGCTCAGGTCATGGTCTCAGGGTCCTGGGATCAAGCCCCGCATCGGGCTCTCTGCTCAGCAGGGAGCCTGCCTCCCTCTCTCTCTCTGCCTGCCTCTCTGCCTACTTTTGATCTCTGTCAAATAAATAAAATCTTAAAAAAAAAAAAGTTAGGGCTTCAAAACAAATTCTCAGTCTAGGTCTTGTAGCTTCTACTCAGCTTTCCTGGTGTATGTGGCTAGAAGCCCACACCCCACAGAGATTAAGTGAGGAAGGCCTTCTCTGCTGCCCGATCTACTTTATGCTTCCTTGTTCAGGCTGTTTATGATGCTCCGTGCCATGAATTGCTGAAATACATGATGGGGCTTTGGTAGTCCTGCCTGAGAAGGAACCTGAACACTAACCCTGTGGTGTGAGATCTTGATGGATTTCTCAGTGGTGTGGGAACCAAAAGATACCTTGTTCATGCATGCCCTCATTCATTCATTCATTCATCAAATATTACAGACTCATTCATTCATTTATCAAATATTATGGAGGAGACAGCTTGCTGGTAAGTTTTAGAGATGACACTCCCCTTTAAAGATTGTGGGGAGTGTTTATCATGGCTTTCTAATACCTGTACACGGGGCTAAAATGGCCAGACCAAAGCAAAGTTCAGACCAAGGGTAAGTAGGAGGGGGCTAGTTGGTTATTTACTGACTAGTTTAGAGTAGAAGAATTAGACTTCACGTTCTTCCACATGATGTTCAGAAACCACACTTCCGCAGAAGTGGGGAACCTCTGCTCTCTGTCGTAAACCAACTGGGTTGGATGATTAGGTTGAGTTAAGCCTGGGGCTTAAGGAAAACTTACCTGCATGTCTGGGAGGGGACAAGCTTCCAAGCCATCTAGATAGTCAATAAACTATTAGTATTTTCTATGTGAAGAAATTTCAATACTATATCAGAATAGTACTTGTTGAATGAGTGGATTAATAATAATTATGATGAATGTTAATGTAAAACCGAGGTAATGGGAGACTTCAAAATTTTGAGAGAAGTACACCCAGAGAAGTACCAAGGGGAGAGAGTTCAGCCTCCAGGCTGAGCTGACATTCTGACTTTAACCAATTCCCAGTTCCTAGGATTTGAAGATCAAAGCAAAGGTTACTGATTTCTAAAGTTTTTGTTGGCCTTGAGCGGTATTTAAGGGCTGTGACATTTATCCTTCTAGGGTGATGCAGTCCAAGATTAAGAAAAGCAAAGAAGAAAACATGTTTCTATTCTCAAGGAATTAAGAGTTTGTTGCTTTTCCTCAGTAGCTTGAAACTCTGCATTTGCTTTATCCTTGACACCTGCTCTTTAGATCTAAGAGAATACCCAAGAGGTTAAGGATAAGTCTGTAGGTGGGAAACCAGAGGAGGGCTATACCTACCCCAACCAACTGGAGATAGAATTAAAACACAATGCTTTGCTGAATATGGCTTACAGATCATACTTTTGTGAGCTACAAACCTTTTGTTGGTGAAAACTACCCTCTTTTAGACTCTGCAGGGGATTGGTAAAGAAAAAAAAATGGACGAAAAAGGGAGGATGATGTAAAATGAATGCTGAAGTATAATGGCTCTTGAATTAGAAAATTTATATTCTCCATGGTATACTTAAGTCTGTCCAAAGAACTCATTCCAAGAGTTCCATCTTAGCTTTTTTATTCCTGGACTTAAGCAAAATAAAGGCACTGGTGTTATTCTCTTGAGCTGCCAGGAACCCTGAGCACTTCAGAATGTGGAACTGGTTTCATGCATATGCTGAGTTTGGAACTGGCTGCAGTACTAGAATGTCACCCACCCAGGTTCAGGTAAAGCTTCAGGAATGTCATTGAAACTGGGCAGCATTTCAGGTAGAAACTGACTCATCAGGTCTCGGCTTGGTGAAGGGTTCAGGTTCATTCATGAGGTGCTGTAGGGGGTCTTGGGTTCTGTGGCCTTTTTTATTTTTTCCTTCCTTAAAGCATTTTGAATAATGACTTGTTTATGACTTACGTCTCTGGATGGAATGCCACCTTGTGAGTAGCGGCTGTCAGGGTCCTTGACAACTTTCAGTCTCAGCTAGGAAGGTAATATTTTAGATCTCTGCAGCTGGAGGGTCATTCTGATAGAGGAGCCCTTGGAAGGATGAGGGAGAAAAAGGAAACAGACGTTCTTGGGGGGAGTAGATGGAATCATGCCTGAGCAGCAGAGGTGGGATTCAATTTGGAAATATGTCAGTTCATGTGTGGGGATTTTTTTTGATTGCGCAGTAAGTGCTTAACTCTGTCCAAGTTCCTTTGAGGGATTCAGGAGAAACATAAAGCAGGCTTTTGCTTAAGGAGCTTACACTGCATTTGGAACATCAAATTTTTCTCATATGAAGAAGAAAGGAAACTTTGAATTGCTTATAGTTATGTGCAGGGCTGTAAAGCACTGGTGGGGAAGGGGGTTCCACTCGGTTTAGCAAAGGACAGTCACCGTGTTCTCTTAAAGTCAGCATAATTCAGGAGAAAGAACCTGAGTGAGATCTGGAAGGGGGTAACATTTAGGTCAAGAGGTGGGTATTTCTGATGGGAGAGACAGCTTAAGCAATAGCACAGGGGCAAAAATCGGAATGGTCCTTGTATGTGGTGCACATAAGGCCCCAAGGAAATCACTTTCTTCTGCTTCATTTTTTCTCCCCTCACATGACACTGTTTCCTATCCTATGTGCTTAGCTACATGCTTAGCTGTTTACACTCTGTCTTCTGCACTGGGTCCCGGTG